>PVKB01003957.1:0-167575 GCA_004027205.1 Ctenodactylus gundi | reverse complement strand
GGAGATAAGGTCAGGAGACTCTACATTCTCAACTTAGTCAATGTTAGCATCATCAAGGGGGTCTTGCACATAGAAGTTCCTCAAAAGAGGCAGTACCTTGCTGAGAGACTGTTTTCTGTATTAAGTTGTGTCTTGTGCCATTGACTGGCTTTTTCAGTCTAAGGCATTTCTTAGCATGGACCCAGACAGAACCTCTAAGAACAGGCCAATTACAAAGGCCAACTGCAGCTGAGCCCAGTAGTACAAGCCTGTAATCTCAACACCTCTGGGAGACAGGATGATCGCAAGTTTGAGCTCAGCCTGGACAACTTAGCAACCTGACAAGACCCTGTCTTAAAATAAAACTAAAAAATCAAAAAATAAACGAACAAAAAGGAGGTCCTGGGGATATAGGTCAGTGCAAAGGCCCTGGGCCCGATCTCTAGTACCACATACATACACATGCACACACCCTTTGTGCCAACTACATTGGTGCCAATCCATCTGCTCTCTTTCACCGATTTCCTATGGAACTTGTTTGATAGTTTTGGAGGGCTTTTTGGGACTGAACCTAGGCCCTTGCACATCCTAAGCAAGTGCTCTACCACCAGGTAGAGGTGTTTTCAGTCCATACCTGCAATTCACCCTTTAGATTATTTCCTGATATTCTACCCTGAAGTGTCAGGTGATTTCCACAGGTAGAAAGACATGAAGACAATGGGAAAATGAAATTTTATGCTGTGGCTTTTCTTTACGAGGACATAGCAACAACTCTAGGCATTTAAGACTTGAAGGACAATTCTAGACTTGTTTCTGTTCTACAAGGGAAAACCAGGTTATTCAACTGGAAATATTTCAGAAAAATGTCTTCTTACTCTTGAATCTTCCTTTGTCTAGTTGCTGAAGCCAAGGTATGCTTTATAAATTTCCTACAAGAATTTCCTGGATGTTTTATTTCATAGTCATAGAAAGGACTTACAATCAAATATTCAAATATCCAGTCCCAGCATAATACTGGCAGATTGCCCCTGTCTGCTGCCATAGTACGGCACAGTGCTCTGGTTATACATGTGTTTTCTTAGGAGCAGTGCTTTCTAGGCTGTACTGCAAGATATCGTCTTTTTTTTTTTTTTTTTTGCCTGATCTACATACCATTTGTACTTTTATTATCTTACTGTTCTCTAAGTAAGAAAAAAAGCCTAAAATATAAATAAAGTAGTTAAATCTTTCATATACTTCTGTAGACATAAAAGTGCTTTCACTTGCAAGATTTGGAGAGTTATAAAAACGTAATAAGCGTATGATAACTTTCAATTTAAAAGTGAAGCACTAGCTTGTTCAAAGCACTGAGTCTGATATCTTTCTTTCCTGAGAAGGAGATTAGCAAGTGTTAGAAGGTGTGAAAGATAGACTAGCAACAAACTAAGATTTCCTTGATATCGTAAGATACCTCCGGTATGGTATATATTTTAGGATGAAGGTCAGGGTGGAGGAGGCTGGCAGCAGAAGAAGACTTTACTATCAGAGGACATCGTTCAGTATCCATCCATCTATCCATCCACCCACCCACCCACCCATTTCGAAGTGGTTTCAGTAAAGTTTAAGATTATTACTACTGTTTTGTTTTGGCAGTAGAATCAATAGTGCTCCGCATAGTTCAATGTATGTTTACTGAACGAGTTATGCTCATCTGTGAGCTTCCTACAGGAGAGTAACTCTTTCTTCAGATTTCCCTAGCGAAAGTCACTATCTCCCCAGATATTTAAGTCAATCACTTTCCTTGCTTTCCTGAGCACCTACTGGGGTCAAGGCACTGGGGCACTGGAGTGGAGAGAATAGAACGTGCTTGCTAAGCTAGACCTCACCATGTCTCTCAAGGATGTTAGAGACAAAAGAAGCAGGAAACCTTATCTTTGTTCAATTTTGTGCTTTAGACATAGCTAGCAACATTTTGAATGTGTTTAGACAACACCTGGATCAACATATGGAAAGGGCACCGTTACTGTGTAGTGGTTCTGAGAGGAGGCTCTGTGGATGCTGGAATTCTCACTCATTGTAAAAACTGGGGTCGGGTGGTAGGGTCTTGCTTTGAATCCTGCTATGATTCTCCCACTCTGTTTCAGCCACTCTGTAGATCAGGCAAATGATCAGGAATAAGATTTTCAAAGTCATAGGGAAGAAGACTGTTGGCTACATCTTTTGATAGGCCAGCTCACAGCTGAGTGAGCGAGGTTATTTCTACCGAGTGTGGGTTGAACTTTATATATCTACATATCTATATAAAGAATGGCTTCAAAAATTCTGTGACTCTTAATTGTGAGTCATCAAGTCCCTGTTATAGAGTGTGATGTGAATATGTGTGTGTTGAAAGGAGAACTTTGGGCATAAAGCACGTACACACTTGTAAAGGCGTTTGGAATGTGTGTGCAGGAAGTTTTGTTTTAGTTTATGTTTAAATGCAAGGAGGTTATATATGGAAGAGAGAGAGAGAGAGAGAGAGAGAGAGAGAGAGAGAGAGAGAGAGAAGAGAACAGAACAGAAGAGAGCACATAAAGCAGGTGGTGGGGGTGCAGAATTACGCCAGCAGCCAACCTCTCAGTGATCCAGACAGGGTATAAAGTGTTGCAGAAAGTGATTGTTTTTCTTTCAGACCAACACACAGGTCTTTGAGGAGCCCTTGACTTTCTCCTTCCTTCTTGTCTTGTTAAAAAGGGATTAGAGTCCAATTAGGCCATTTAATCCCAAGGTAGAAATTCATGTTTAAAAACAAGATTTACAGCTTCTTAAAAAAAAATACATCTGTGCAAGTTGAGGTTTGTCCTTTCAAGTTACCACCTGCGTGGTTCCAAAGAATATTTTCAGCTGAACACTCAACATGCAATTCTTAATTACTTTGCCTCATACCTCTGCTCCTTCATCTTTTAAAGTGCCCTTCACCCTAGAAGTACTTCTACTTCTGGATTGCCAGAGCACATCTTGGCTTACCTCTCTGCAGTAGGCAGCTCAGTGACTATGGTTAATTAAAAAAAAATAGTATTAACAGCTGGTGCTTATTGGGAACTTGGGATGTGTTGGGCATCAATGTGTTAAGCACTTTACATACATTACCTCATTAGGTACTCCTTGTGGAAATGACCAGGACCTCCTTCATGGGAGTGTGTCTACTGTGGTTATCAGGAGCCATCACTTGGTTTAATGGCCTGCTGTTACTATCTTGAAATTCTTAATTGTTTTTGAGTAAGGGACTTGCATTTTTACAGGGCCCCACAAATTATGCAGTCAATCCTGAAAATACTCAGTTTCTTTTACTTTCTTTTTATGTGATGCCAGTACATTGTCAGGAGATGAGCTAGTGGGTCTCACAGTGTAACAACAACCCATCTCTGAAAAACTGGTGTATCACCATCTTGGAGAGAAGTTCTGTAAGGAGTGGGAGTTATGTTATGGCCTTAGCACCAGATAGAAAAACATCTGTGAAGAAAAACTATTATTAGACAGGAAAATGAGAAAAAGATGGAAGAAGAAAAGGACATAAAAGAGAGAGATTGGGAGGATTAAATATGACCAGATTGTCTTGTATGCACTGTGATGGTTTGGATCTGGAATGCCCCCCAAATGCCTCCTGTATTTGGATGTTGCAGGTTATTTATGGATTTCATGTGATGTTAGGGGGTGGAGCCCAGCTAAGAGGGGTGGATTATGGGCATGTGGCAGATTGTAGGTATGGGGTAGAGTATAGGAGTGTGATGGCTTATGGAGGTGTGGTGCATTACTGGATGTGTAGACTGGAAGGGTATATAGTCCTTCCATGGCGTCTTATGGAGGCCCCAAATCCTTCCTCTTATGATGCCTTGAGCAGATGTCCTATGCCAGACACTTCCTGCCATTGCCAGTCATCCATAAATAGACTGAGACCTCATGAAACTGTGAGCTAAAATAAACCTTTCCTTCTTTAAGTTGTGGGTGTTAGGCAGTGTGTTCCAGCCACAAATAAGTAACTAAGGTTCGCAATAAAAAAGCCCCAAAACACACACACACACACACACACACACACACACACACACACACACACACGTAGGAAAAAAAGATAAGGATCTATAAGAACTTAGTTATCTCATCTGTAAAATTGAAATAATAATAACAATAATGATACCTAAGTCACGGGCTGAGTATGAAATGAGATCACATATACACAGTTCTGATATGCAATACATATGACATAAATTAATATTCATGTATCATTGGTGCTTAGTAAGTACTAAGTATCAGATATTACTTGTGAATGGTGTGAGTTCCTTGCTCACCTCTAAGGTGCTCTCACACCAGGGATTCCTACCTGTCCTGCAGAGCTGGGAGAGACGTCTGCCTTCTCCGTGGGCTGGGTGATCACAGAGGGGTTGCTGGAGCTGATGAGTACTGGGGTGCTTATCTCTACCACATGGCACCCCGAGGGAGAGTGGACCATCCGGTTGAGTGTGTTTAAGGCTGTTGTGATGGAGGATTGACCAGGCCCCTTCCTTCGGGACCCTGGGCCCCTTTGGAGGGTAGGTGTGTTCCGTGTCTTGCCTCTGGGAAATGAGCACAGTGGGGACAGATTTTTCGTATGAGGTGGCTGACGCCCTTTGTTCTTCTCCAGGAGGTTTCTTGCAGTGAGATTTGGCTGCAAACACAAAAGATCCGATGAGAAGTTAGTATTTTTGGTGGAGCGTGACTGGCTAAGTCCTACCCAAGCTGTTCTGGAGCCAAGTCTGATGCTACTTCCTCAGTCCTGGTTTTGATGGTCATTCCTTAGCCAGCACATGAACAGCTCCTACCCGTTTCCAACACATCCCAGTTACTTTTCTCTATCCGGGGATTCTCAGAATTCTGCAAAGTAGGTGTTACTCTTTTTCAGTGGTCTCAAGGGGTTACAAGTAAGTCACAATCTGCTTCCCTGCGCAGAGTACTCTTCCTTTACCTGTTCCCCCAAGCCATGGGCTGCTCTTTCCACCTGGGGCTCGCCTCTCGTATTTCCCTTGCCTGTGAGGTCCACGCAGAGGATGCTCACCCTCCTTGCAGCTCCAGCAGCCTGTGCATTTGCTACTGTAATCCTTGTCCCACTGGTCTGTTAGCCATTCAAGAGCAGTGAGCTGATGCACACTGTGTGCTATCCTAGAGTAGGTGCTGAGTGAGAACTCGTGGAATGGTGAGTGAATAAAGTTCCTCACATCCATACATTTGATAAGTATTTAAGCCAAATTGTAAGGGTGTTCTGAAACCTTATGCCAAGATTTTTTTCTCTCTTTTACGTACTTTACTTTCTTCACGTTTCTTTGTCTTATATGTCTTGGTGGACATACCACTGAGAGATGGGAAAGAAGAAAAGCTTCAATTTGTATTTACTAGTCCACCAGTGTTGCGTAGGGGTCCCTAACCTCTGGGCCAGAGACTGGTACAGGTTTGCGGCCTGTTAGCAGCTGAGCCACACGTGGGAGATAAGCAGTGGGCGAGTGAGCAAAGCTTCAGCTGTACTTTGGTGTTCCTCAGTCACTTACATTACTGCCCAGACTCAGCATCCTGTCAGGACAGTGGTGGCATTAGGTTCCCATAGGCCTGAGCACCCCACCGTGACCTGCACATGCGCAGCATCGTGACAGGGTGAGAATTCCTTATGAGAATCTAGTGCCTGATGACGCAGGCCGGAGCTGAAGGGACGGTGCTAGTGCTGGGGAGCAGCTGCAAACACAGACTAACTGTAGCAGAGCGGGGTGGCTGCACTGTCTCCTGTTAGCCCCAGGCATGACCAATCAGTGGCAGAAAGGCCCAGAGCTCCCACTGAGCCTGTGATATGATGAGTTGTGTAATTATTTTATTACACAATGTAATAACAACAGGGATGAAGCACACAATAAATATAATGCACTTGAAAAATATCAAAGCCTCTCCCTCACCCCGGTCCATGAAAAAACCGTCTTCTGTAAAACTGGTCCATGGTGCCAAAAAGGTTATGACCTCTGGTTTAACAGCTGGTTAGCAAAGTTTCAAGAGATGTAACAATCAATTCTTTCCATTTGATGCCAGCCAGCTGCAGCACACTTCTGTCTTTCTGTCTTTCTTATTACCTAGGTAAATTCCCACAAGAAATGTCTAGACCACCCTACCCATGAAGGTCCCTGTGGATTCATTTCCTTTGGACATCTGAAATTTGTTGACAAAACAAGGGCTCCTGTGAATTAACTCTTAAATTTTGGGTTGATTACTCAAGTTTCCATTATGAGAATAAGAATCCTCTATTGCACTTCAAAGCCACATGTCCCATTCTAATTTGGAAATTCAACTTCAGAGGTAGAAGGAATTTGTCCCCACCCAAGAACTTTTAAAATGAGAATGTGCAGAGGATAAAAGTAGCTGAGATAGAGGATTTTAAAGAAGATGTAGTTATTGTCTCAAGAGGATTGTCTAATTGTGAAAAAGACATCAAGTACGGGTATGAGCACTGTCGTGTCCACTTTAAAGATAAGAAAGCCAAAGAATGACAGATTCAATACATAAGCTACGAAACACGAGCGTGTTGGGTGGTAGCCAGTGCTCCAATTGGAGAGAATGGCTGTAGGAAGCAGTTATGTTAGAGTGGGAGGTGAAGGAGGACCCATAGGAAAAAAAGAAGTTAAATTTCAAATGCCTTAGCTGAGTCCTAAAAGGTAAACATTTGTACGTTCAAAAAGTATGGCAGCTTCTTAGACCTGCACACATACCTAGCACCTGACCAAGCAGTGCTACTCTTAGGTAATTACTCAAGAGAAAAACTTGTGTTCACGCAAAGTGCTATACAGATTTTACAAAAGCTTTTTTTCATTCTTTTGAGATGGGGTCTTGCTATGTTGCCCAGCTGGCCTTGGACGCACAGTTGCCCTGCCTCAGGCTTCTGAGTAATAGTACCTTTATTCATAGCTGTCAACAATGGGAAACCACCGCTGACTAGGGAAGCCACCGCGAGGACGTGGATGCAACGAGGTGCTCTTCCGCAGCAGAGGGGTGAGCTACTGATACGACAGGCAGCGCAGCTGAGTCTCAACTGCATGACATAAAATGGAAGAAGCCAGCCTCAAAAAACTGCTCTCTGCATATAGTTTCCATTTATATGATCTTATGGGAAAAATGAACTCTAGGAAGAGGAAGTAAATCAGTTGCCATCAGGTGTTGAAAGTCAGGGAACGGGGGCTAGGGGCATAGCTCAGTGGTTAAAGTGCTTGCCTAGCATACACAAGGCCCTGGGTTCAGTTCCCTAGCACCACTTAAAAATTAGCTGGTGGTGATGGCACACACCTATCATCCCAAGAGGTATTGGGAGTGCTCTGAGTTCAAAGTCAGACAGGGCTAACAAAGTGAGACTCTGTTTCCTCCTCCTCCTTCTTTTTTTTGTGACAGGGTGTCACTCTGTAGGAGATCCTGTCTTAAGGAAAATGTTAGGATAGGAACCGACTACAAAAAGGTAGTATGAGGGATTTATTATTTTTTTGGAATGGTTATATAGTCATATGCATTTAGAAAAATTAACACAACTGGATAAGGAAAAAATAACTGTTACTCTCCATAAGTAAGATATATAAATAAAAAGTTCATTCTGAATGATACTCAGAAGCCAGAACAGAACAGAATGGAACAGAAATAGGGGCCAATTAGGAGTTGATTGACATAGTTCAGTGAGCTCTGGTCGCAACCTGGACAAGCGACAAAATCTTCCATTGCCCATAGCATCTGTCCCTCCAGGGTTTGCTCTGGAAGAGCAGTCTTTGAGTTGAGTGAGTGATGTTCTTTTCTGCTGCTCACAGCTTTAATGAACTAAGTTAATTTTTTTGACTCTAACCTAATTGTCCCCAGGTGGGTCTCACCATCAGCTTTTCTATCAGCACCACTGACGAAGGGCCCCATGGGATTCTGCATTCGCCCTGTCCCTTGCCAGTGTGATTAATAGCTCAGCTGGGTTGGAACTGCAGGTCTCTTAGATTCGCACCCACTCATTTGAAACAATATCCTTAAAGGTTCAGTGGGCTGAGCAAGCTGCACATAAGGCCAGCAAGCCCGGTTTGAGAAGTTCTGACAAGAATGGGCAAGAGCTCAGTGTTTGTTTTGCCACCTTTTATGCAGGTGCAGTTCAATAAATCAAATGGTACACTAACAGGAAAAAAATCCTGTTTATGCAAAAAAAAATCCCCATAAGCTTTCTTTCCTTCCAATTGCTTTGCATGGCACAGGTAATTCAAAGCTTATTTAAAGAATTCTCAGCAAGTGTTGGTCTTAATGAAATTATTGGAGTCAAAATTTAAGTACTGCTTTGAAAAGCTCAATTTAGATTTCAAGTAAATTTTTGAAAATCAGGTTCCCAGATTAGAGCAACCACTTGATTATCTTTCCCCCTCCTAGCAATTAGGAGAACAAATGAAGCAATGGCTAGTTTGATGATAATTTTGAGAGTGCTTGTAATCACTAATTTTAGAAGTAAAGTGGTAGGGAGAGTATCCAAATGAATAATAATTAAACATAAAAGTTTTGGGAAAAAGAGGGTTTCAGAAATGGATGACAAATTAGTGGCGTCTTTTCTCCATAGAACTCTAAAGCATCATCTCAAAATAATGCAAGGGACCACGCAAATTTCACACCTCTTATGTGTCCAATTAGGTACAGATTGCAGCTGATCTCTATCCTTGGGAAGTTAAACTGTTGTCTGTCAAATCATTGTTATTGTTCCAGCAAATGTGGCTTGACCCAGAAAATGCCTCCTTTACGAAATCCAGACACACAAATCAGAAAGTGGTTAGAAGAATAGCACAGAGGTTGGCCCTAAGCTCAAGTCCCTAGAACCACATAAGCTGGACATGGTAGCACATGCCTGTAATCCCAGCACTTGGGAGGCTGAGGGAGAAGAATTGCCATGAGTTTGAGGCCAGACTGGGCTCCATAGTGAGGTCAGAACCTGTCTGGATGTCAGAGCAAGACCCTGTCTCAGGAAGAGGAGGAGGAGGAGAAGGAGGAGAAGGAGGAAGAAGAAAAAGGAGGAGGAGGAGGAAAAAGAAGGAGGAGGAGGAGGAGGAGGATGAAGGAGGAGGAGGAGGAAGAGGAGGAGAAGGAGGAGGAGGGGAGGGGGAGCAGGAGGAGGAAGGGAGAAAGAAGCTAAGAAAGAAAGAAGAAAGGAAAGAAGTGGGGCTGCCCTTTACCACTTCCTTTCCTCTATCCTTGCTCCCACAATTCCTGAATCTTGAGGATTCTGCATCCTAAGAGGTCACTGATTGTTCGCCTGTTTCCAGTTTACCAGTCTAAGTCACAATCATCTTTTAACTGAACCATGCAGCAGACTTTAGTTGGTATTTTTATTTTCTATTTTTCTCCCTCTTTTTAAAATTAGTCTTCTCACTGCAGACAGAACAGCCATTAAGAAACCCAAGTTTGATCAAGTCACTGCCTTATCTAAAATTTTTAATCTTTTTTATTGGCTTTGGTTCAAATCCAGAGACAACATCCACGAGTATTCCATGTCTTCCCTTGTACTGCTCAGCAGACTTGAAGCCAGGAGGGGTTATGTCACTGGTTCAGGCCAATGGGCTGAGAGCATCAGTAGGGAGTGTCACTTTCGAACGGAGCCATTTAGTAGCTGATTCCCAACACACTCTCCCTCCCATGGAAACTAGGAAGTCCTCCAGAAGGTACAGCTACTAGATGGCCTCACCTTGTTCATCTGGGCTCCTGAGTGATTATTTGAGCAGAACTTTGCACCACCTTGTGCTAAGCACATGATGTGGATGAGAAACAACATTTGTCTTTATTAAGACACCCTGGCTTTGGTGGTATTTATTATGACAGCAAAAATCATTTTCTTCTGACTACACAGGACAGGTTACAAAGCCCTCCTTTGTGCATGTACCACTACTTCCATGGCTTTGTTTTTTGTTATTCTCTGTTTTCTCTAAACTCCAGTTTTGCTACTCTTCTGGTCTCTTGGATACACTGTTTTCTCATCCCTTAGGAATCTTGCATGTTACCACCATTTCCTAAAAAGCTCTTTTCTCCATACTTACCTAACCGTAATTATCCATCAGATCTTGGCTTAAGTGGTATTTTCTGACCCCCTACCAAGATGAATTACACACAACCTCTTAATAGTTACCTCCACCTCATTCTGTGTTATTCATCATACCTGTTATTACTTGAATGCCTGACTTTGTAGTTTTTGAGATGGGAGACTCCTACCTGTCTTGTAGTTTTAGAACTTAGCATAGAATCTGACATAGTCAGGTACTCAGTGAAAAACTGCTTGAATGAATAGAGATTCCAGAATGAGTCATACTGAATAGTTTGTTTTCTAAATCTTCTCGACTACCTTCAAATAGTTTTTCAGTCTTTCTATTGTTAAGCTATATTTTTTCCCCTTTGAGTTTCTGGAGATTGAATTCAGGGCCTTGTACATGCTAGGCAAGCTACTTTTTTGATGGAATGTCTGCTCAATATTAAGATGGCTTGTGAACAACCAACACACCTGTCAGGTGTTCAAAGAGGAACAAAACAACTGAGAATTCTGCTAGTGGCTGAAATTTTATGGAGAGTGTGGGTTTCTAGCTGAGCCTTATGAAGTCGGAACAGATAGAAATCATCGGGTAAATGTACTTGGAAGGAGTGTCAGCGAGGGGGAAGTCATTACGAGTGAGAATGCCTTTCAGTGGAGATATAAAAAGAACAGCCTTTGTGCACCCTTCTTCTATTCTTCCCATCAATTTTCATTCCTTCAACACTCTTTGAGTAAAGGGAGCACAGAGAACCTAAAATATTGGGCAATGTTCGGGGTACACTATTCATTGAGATCAGGCTTTGGCTCTTATGAATGACATAAGTAGAGCCTTCTCTTCATCTATTATTCTGCTCTGTTTTGGTCCATCTTCCCAGAGGGTGGAGACCATACCTCTTACTTTGGTAACTCTCCAGTACCCATTCCTAATGCCCTACACATGCTAAGCCCTCATTACATGAAGCTAAACAATGAATCTCTTTTACGGTTGTAATACCTTGCTCTGAGTACTTGGTTAGCAGGGTTCCACAGTATAGGTGGGTTTATTATACTGGAGAAATAGATGGGTAACTTAGGATATTTGGGGCTGGAGGAATGGCTCGGCAGTTAAAGTGTTTGCCGCAAGCGCGAAGTCAAGCACTAAGTACCCGAGTTCGATTCCCCAGCACCACATAAGCTGGGCGTGGTGGCGCACGCCTATAATCCCAGCACTCGGGAGGCTGAGGCAAGAGGATTGCCATGAGTCCAAGGCCAGCCTGGGCTCCACAGTGAGTTCAAGATGAGCCTGAGCTACAGAGAAAGACTCTGTCTCAAAAAAAAGGAAAAATAGCTTAAAAATAAACCACAGAAATAATAAATATGTGCTCATTTCAGAAGATTTAGAAAATATGGGTTGGCAGAAGAAAATAAAAATCATCTGAAATCTCACTATCTAGTGATCACTGCTATTAATATTGTGGTAGATATTCTAGTCCATTATCTACGTCTGTATACACATACATTTATAAAGCTAATTTTATATGCTGTAACTTTTTATTGCTATAGAAAATACATATAAATTTAGCATTTCAGTAATGTTCGTTGTAGTTCAGTAATGTTGAATATTGTCATATTGTTTTAAAACAGATCTCTAGAACTTTTTCATCTAATGAATGTAAAAGTTTATACTAATTAAATTTATTTTTTAACTTGATAATAAATCATAAAATTTTCCATATTATCAAATACTCTGTGATAGTAAGTGTTATCCCATATGATTATTATTAATGGGTATTTTTATCACCAACATTTCAAAACAATCGTAGCTATTGAATATGTAGATTATTTTTGTTTTTTTACCATTATATACAAGGCTATCATAGACATCCTTGCCTCTTTTGTTTATATATTTTTGCCTATTTATCTAATATTTTCTACAATTAAACTCTTAGATGTGGAATTGCTGACTCAAAGGAGGTATATATCTTAATGTTTTTGATAAGAGTTCATTTGAATTTGGCTATGGCAGTTTTCACCAATTTACACTCCCAACAATGGAATGGAAAAGGCTCCTTTCTCCACACTCTTGTCAGACTTGAGCAGTAGCAAGTGACATCTTTTCTTTACAGATTTTAGTTAGTTCTAAAATAAGCCTCAGTTAAACAGGGATGGCTCTCAGGCCTCAATGGGGCACATACAGATTTCTGAATTGGCTTGAACCGGGTGTAGGCTTGATACATACCTCTACAAACAAAATTGGGAAGATGCCCACTTTGTCTCCTAACTTGCCTTCTGCCCAGTTCTCATCCACCCGGCTGATCACAGTGATGACATCATCCTGAAAGAGAAAGTCTCATGTGAGTGTTTACTGGGCCATGTTTTCTGGTGATAAAGTCTTTTCTTCAGTGGACCTCAGTTTAGAGTCCCAGAGAGCTGAAAGTATAAGAGATGTTAATTTTGGATGATTTGTCTAAGAAATCTTCCTGCCGAAATGAACTTTCTCTATACAGTATTTGGGTTAACACGACTGCAAGAGGATATTAACAATTTGGAGGATCAGTGGAATTGATAGGAAAACTTGCCAATGTTTGTAATTTTTAATCACCAGCAGAATTTAAGTCTTTCATTTAAATTAATTTGATGGGGAAATCAAGATGGAGGAAGATAGACTTTTAGCTTGGCAAAAAGAACAACGAATTTCATTCTCATTTTGAAGACTTTTGAAAATTTATTCAGTTTTAATATATCAAAGATAAAACAGCTTTTTATTCAAATTTTCTTATTAGGAAAGATTACATGTGAATTTGTAGAAACATTTGAAAATACAGATAAGCAAAATAAGAATGAATTCTATCTTAGTAGAGATATAATCACTGCTAAGCAGCTTGGTTAACACATTTTCCCCCAAATTCTTCTATATCAAAATAAAATGCATACATATAGAAACATGTTGATTTTAAAAAAACCTTTCCAAGAGCATGTATAATGAATACAATAAAGTACATAAATCTTAAATGTAAAGCTGGAGGAAATTTTACATTTGTCTGCAACCACGAACCCTCCATTCAACTCAATATACAACACCCTACACCAACCAGGCTCCTTCGCATATTTTCCAGGCCCCAGTAACAGGCAATAACCGTCCTGTACATCCATTCTGTCCATTCCTGTACATTGTATAAATGAGATCATGCAAAACATAGGAATTTCTTAGTTAATGCTACATCGGGAACATTTTCCACTGTCATACACATTCATCGGTCTATTCACCTACTAAAGCCCTTCTGTGGGCTCTGATTCTTCTGTTTCATGCTTCTAAGTGTTTTAAATTAACACAAATGTAACTTTACTTCTGCTTTTCTTTTTTTTTTTAGCTCTCTTAGTCCTTATAATTTTTGCAATTATGCACATACTGGTAGGTTATCTTCTTAATGACTGTCCACCCTTTTAAACCATAAATTCAGTGCATACAAAGCCTGTGTCTATTTCATTCAACCCTGTTCTTTCCAGCATCTCATACAGTGGGTCTGCCAATGGGTGTCCAATAAATATATCTTGAACACCTGCATGCATAAAAGAATCGTGAAAGTGTGAATAAACAGCAGTTACTAAGATAGAAAACACTAGGAAAAGAGCAGTTTCGGTGGGGGGCGGTGATCTTGAGTTTAATTTGGACATGCTGGGATTATGAAGCCGGTAAGATTTCCTAGTGAAGCCTCAGTGGCCAATAACCCCAGAATGAGCTAAATTCTCTTTCTTGGTTCCTTTGTTATAATTTTCCACTTTTGTGTGTGTTTCTTCCATTAGATTGCTAGCTCCATGATGTCAGCGACACTGATTCATTACTTCATCCCAGTGGAAAACATGGTACATGAATGAGCTCAAGGAATCCATGTGACGGGGGAGCCAGTGACCCATGGAGAGGGTCAAGGAATACACTCTGCTTCCTTCTTAGGTCTTCCAACAGCTCTTTCCCCAGAGCTCTGTATCTAATGCCTGGCCCAATATAAATGGTCTGTAAATCTTTGTGAAATTGAATAGCTTTTCCTGTAACCATGGCCCAGGTATAAACTTTTTGTTCAAGTTATAAAATGATATTCCTTAGGATCCTATCTCTGCAGTACTAAGAGAGGAATGAAGGTCTTTATTTTAAAATATGGAGGTCAGTAAATTTGTCTCTTTCACTTATGGCAGTGGTATAATACACATATCTTTAAAAACAAAAGACTTTCCTTGAGTTATTGTAGCAGAGTTACATCTCCTACTTATATTAATCTACTTATAAGTAGCAAAGAATGAAAATAACCCCAACTGTGGTTTCTATGAGTGAATCTCAAAGTCTATGGAGTAACATTCAATACAGAGAGTTAATGTAGTTAGATTAGAAGAACTGTCATTATTTGCAAATGAAGAATTATTCAGCAAAATGAAGCAAAAAAAAAACCCTTAAGGTAATTAATGTGCTTACAAAATATATACATTGTAAGAGTTTATTTATGTATAAAGATATGATTATGTAAGGAAATGTGCCTTGTTTATACTGTGTCCTCAGTGCCTGCAAATAATTAGTGCTGTAAAATAATTATAGAGTAAGTGAATGAAGGTGTGAATCTTTTTGAAATTGCAATAGAAAAGTCTTAAAGATTTCCACTGAATCTTTACTAGACTTCTCTAGTGACTTTATCTGCATGTAGTTTGATTTATACATACAAATATATAGCATTACATATATGTACATACATCCAATTATATAATATTGCATATATTCCATATATGCACACATATGCTTTACATATATATTCATATATGAAATACATCTGCTTTTTAAAAAATCAGCAAATGTTAAGCAACCAGCACTGTGTTCTGCCATAATCTCTGTGTGGTCTCTGATGATTTTGGTGGCCACATGGAATCTTACCTTGAGGAAGGTCAAGCAATCCTGGTTCTCACTCTTGTTCTTGTCTCGTAGGTCAAAGTTGTAGAGGGCTCTGCAGAGTGGGGGAGGCTGGGGCAGCTGTTTGATGACTTCCACAGAGTGGGCTGGAAACACCCCACTGATTCCATTGATCTCTCCCTGGTACCAATTCTCATCCAGCTGTTTCCGGAGGAGAATGACATCTCCTTTATTAAACTTCAGGTCACCAGGATTCTGCCCTCTGTAGTTGCATAAAGCCTTTGCTCGAGGCACCTGCAGTGGCATAGACCAATAAGATCCCTGCTTAGCTTAGACACTGGAAGGACAGAAGGCATCCTATTAATAACTAATTATGGAGCAATTCCGTGTGCTAATTGCTTGTGAACGGTCTCACTAATCTACACAGCCCTTTGACAAAGACGTTCATTATCCCCATTTATCAGATCCGTGACTGAAAACAGAGTGGCTTTTTATGTGGCATAAGGTGACGCACTGAGAAATGGCAGATATTGAGTCTGAATTCAGACGATCTGATTTTAGAGCTCATGTTTTTCATCAGGAACAAGGTGTTGGGTTTCACAAAACTATGGGATCTGAGTGAGTTAGTAACTCTTCCTGAGTCACTGATTATGAACTTTACCTCCTTCCACCTATGCAATTAAGGTTAACCTTTTGTAAACTATATTAATTCATAAAACGAGATATTAATAGAATAATTACCTCAGCGGGGTTGTTAGGATAAACAAAAACATCCATAATGCATCTAACATCTTGCCTGTCATGTAATGTGTTCTCAATAAATGGCATATGTTCTTATCATTTATAATGTGGTACTAAATGATCTCAGTTCTGCCTGCTTTTCAGGACTGATGGGAAGAAAGCTGAGATGAAAACAACCTGAAAGTGGAAAGTACTAGGTACGTATATATTATGTACTGAGTGCAGCATAATTTGTCTTTAGCTTTCAGTTGAAATTGCAAACCTCACGAATGTTTGGATCATTAGGAACCATGATCAAAACAAAGCAATTAGTCAGGAATCAATCATCAGTTAAAAAAAAAAGAAACAGCTCAGGAATCATCATTTGTCAAGTCCCTTGTCTGCCCAAATAATTAATTTAGCCAAATGCAATTTTCCCCCTTGAAGCTGGTTTTTCCACCCCAAAATGGCCCTGCCCCGGCCATGCTTGAAGTCAGCTTGGCAAACTGAAAGTTCTAATGACTGAAGTTTAATTGAAAGCCTCTCTGTCACCTGGGATTGTATTTTATTTTGTGCTTCTCTGAGCAGTGGGAGGAAGTAGTTCTCTCTCCTCATGGGGGTCTTGCTGCTCCTAATAGGAAAGTGTGGAAAGCATTCATTCAGGTCTTAAAGCATATTTCAACTCTTCAGGGTTCATTTGAAAAGAAAATTTCAAGCAGCTTAACAGTAAGGACAGGACCCAGCTTTGCTTTGTTGGTGGGATGGTGAAGCAGTGGCTCTGGTAAAGAGAGCTCAGGAGTTAGAAATCGTAAGAATGTAGCTCACCAAGTGGAAACTGGTGGAAAGGGGGAGCAAGATGTGTGACCTACGAGGTCTGACCCAGTGTGGTGGACATGAGCAGGGAATTGGGTCAATAAACTATAATACACTTACATCATGAAAAACGCTGCACTCATTAAAATTACTGATGTTGATCTGTATAATCTGTAACATTGACTGTCACTAACTATATGTTAAGTGTAATAGAAATTATAACCATCAAATAGAGTAGGGTTTCATTACATATGTATTTATATAAATCTACATATATAACTTAAACACTAGGGAAGGTGCTTGATGTCTATGCATAAGCACATTGAATTATTATTTATAAGTGGTAAGACTTTTAATATTAAAATTTTCCTTAGATGTTTATCAGTATTTATAACGTTCTACAAGAACAGGACAAGCAAACTATTCAATTACATGATTTGAGGAAGATTTTCTTTTTTGAGAAATAAACATATAGAGGTAAGAAGAGAGCAGTGAACAACTGGGAAATGCCCCAAACCTGTTAGGTTCCTAGGGTTGGGTACATCAGGGAACAATATCTGTCCTTCTATATTGCTTCTCTCTAATTTTCCATGGTAATATAAATAACTTTTTTCTGGGTATATGGCTTCCACTAACATTTTCCAGTCTCCCTGGAAGCTACATTATGGATAATGGACTGTTAGATACATTTGCCTATGGTCCTTACTAAATATCTTAGTTACCTTTTCCTTGCTGCGTCAAAACACCCAACATCTGCAACTTAAGGGAGGAAAGATGTATTTTAGCTCACAATTTCAAAAGGTTTCAATCTATTCATGGAGAGCTGGTAATGGTGGGAGGACATGGCAGAGGCCTTGCTGTAGGAAAGCTGTCCCTGGTGTCACAAACAGGAAGCTGAGTAAACGGGGAAGGGTGATGCCAGTGTATACACTTCCAGATCAAGCCCGATGTATTTGCCTTTTCTAGGCAGGCCACACCTCTGAGCACATGGAATCCATAAATATTCTACAAGGTGCAAATACCTGCGACTTTCAGGGTACATTCCAGGTTCAAACCACAACACTGAGAGAGCCTGATTTGCTCTATCCTTCCTCCATCCTGCTTTATGGAATCCAGGCATAGTTCCGTTAGCTCTTGCTGCCATCTTGAATAATAAGGATTAGGGCCACTTGTAGACAGGCTTGGGTTGAGCGCGGCCACACCCATTCTAGGCTACTTCACTTCCAGAGTTTTGTCTGAAAGCTACATAAGCTTTCATCTTGTTTAATGCACTACTCTTTTGGATTCGTAAAAAGTAAAGAAAGGAAGAATGAAAAGAATCCTTTGGCCTTGTGTAATAATATTATCAGTAGCTAATATTTATTGTTTCTTCCTATGTACCAGACACTGTGTTAAGCACTCTAAAATGTATTTTGTTTAGTTATCACAACACCTTTGAAGCATTTACTACTTCTAATTTCAAAGGTGAAGAAACTTGCAACCAAGTGGTGGGAGGATAGATCAATCACAGAATGCTTGTCTGGCACAGGCCCTGGATTCAGACCCAGTATTAGACACACACACACACACACACACACACACACACACACACACACACACACACTGGATACCATAAAAAGGCAAAAATTGGCCACATTTGCAAAGCTAAAGAGTGTTAGATTTAAGATTTAAACTCAGAAAAATCCTCAAGCTCAAGCTCTGAGCTGCTAACCGGTGTTGTTCAAAATGAAGCCTATACCTTATTTATTGCAGAAGCCTGGGAGATGTTAAAAATTAAGACCCAAGACCCCATTTTTGGCCTATGCAATCAGGATCTCTTAATTTTTGTTAAGATCCTCCACCATCCAAGTTCAATGCTCCTGGTTTAAATTGTACTTTACTCTAACTCAAATGGAGGCAGTGGAATTTTTATGGAAGCTTTGTAATTGCTCGCCTACTTTCTTGTTTTCAGTTCTGGAAAATATTTTCAATGCAATTGGCTTATATATTTTAATGAACACCGAAGAATAGATTAAACCAAAATTATGCCTCCTGCTCAGATTCCTTTGAAACCTTGAGATTATGCTAATTGCCAATCATCACCCTTATCACTGTCCTTCCTTTATCTCTTCCACCTAAGTATTGTGGAAGTGATTTATAAATGCATTTTTATTTTAAAAATTTTTTATTAGTATGGATTTGCAATGCACAATGATTACATTGAACTTGAGAAATATGTGCACACTCCTCTCTCATCCCCCCTCCCTCTCCACATATCCATTTCCCTGCCTTCCAACACTTCACCCCCTTGACTCTATTACTTATTTATACTCTGGGTTTCTCATACTAAAGAAACCATGTGATATTTAGCCTTCTGAGTCTGATATACTTCGTTAAGTGTAATGGTCTCAGGTTGTATCCACTTTCCTAAAAATGACTCAAATCATTCTGTCTGTATGGCAGAGTAGTACTCCAGTGTGTGTGTGTGTGTGTGTGTGTGTGTGTGTGTGTATGCCACATTTTCTTTATCCATTGGTCTATTGATGGATAGTTCAGCATTTTTCTTGAGTTAGCCATTATTGGTTGTGTTGTTACAAACTTGGGTATGCATGTACTTCTGTGAAATGTTGTTTTTAGCTCAATCAGAAAAAATACACAGAAAAGGTATCACCGGGTCAAATGGAATATCTATTTTCAGTTTTTTGAGGAATCTCCATGGTGCTTCCCATAGTATACTACCAGCTTACAGTCCCACCAGCAAGGTAACAGAATTCCAATTTCCCTGCATCCTAACCAGCATCGATTGCTTCTGGAGTTCTTGATAAAAGCCATTCTCAGTCAACCTGATTTGTGCCAGTATTATATGGTTTTTTTTTAATCACTGTTGCTTTTCAATACAACTTGATGGCACATGGCTTTGTCTTGTTACTCCAGATTGCTGTGGCTAGCTAGTATGGGTCCCTTTGGGTTTCATATAAAATTTAGGATTGTTTTTCCTAGTTTTGTGAAAATTCTTCTTGGTAGTTTGGTAGGAACTTCATTGAACTTGTATGTTGTTTTGGTAGTGTAGCCATTTTGACATTTAGTTGAGACATTTGACATTTTAGTTCTGTTTATCAAGGAACAGGGGATAGCATTCCATTTTCTCATGTCATCTTCAATTTTTTTCCCAGCATAATATAGTTTTCATTATGGAAGTTTTCACTTCCTTGGTTAGGTTTATTCCTAGTCATTTAATTTTTGAGGGGCTATCGAGAATGGGATTGTTCTTTTCTTGTTTTATTAAGTGAGTTCACTTGTTAGGGTTAAGCAATGCTTTTTTGTATTAATATTTTACCCTTCAACTTGGCTTTGCATCCTTCAACTTGATAAATTCTATTTTTAATACCAACATCTTCTTTATCATCTCCTTCTTCATTTTGGATACTCCTTTCCCTAGTATTCTCAGTTCTATATTTATACTTACAGAAAACATTGGCTTCCATGTGCAAAGAAGAGGAGACTGAGTCAAGAAGGGATGGAAGGATGGAGAGGAAGAGGGAAGGAGGTGAGCAAGAGTGCCTGAGTAAATGAAGAGGCAAATGAACATTTATTGAAGCCCCATGTGTTTGTTTTTTATTTTTTTACATTATTGTGCTACTAATTTTTTTTCATCTGTTATTTATGTAACCTTAAAATCTATGAAATTAGGTGGTATTGCTCTATTTTATTGAGTAGGAAATAGAAATTCTGCAGTGGTAAATACCATCAGGTAAGTTCCTACAGCCAGGGTTCGGCAGACCCCAGAGGGGCTGAGGCTGATCTGACCCCCGAGCTGTGCGCTGTCTATGATCCTCATTGTCTTCCATCCAGCTGAAATCATATAGTATGTTGTTCCATCATAAAACTCACTCAGGCTGTTTTGTAATCAAAATCTGAATAGAGTATGAATGTAATTTGCTGGCTGCTGACAACATTAGCATGAATTATTGAGCTCTAGAGCCCTCACATAAAAGTTAAGCACCTGAAGAGACTCAGCTGGTCGATTCTATCCAGTCCTCCACTCTTATCTTCAGGGAAAATGATTCCAGGTTCCACACCAGCTATTATCCATGGCATTGCTGGGAGCAGCCCTTAACACTCATAGTTGTTTTCTCTCCATACAGGTGCAAGGGTGAGGGTGTAGGGGGTAAGGTGAGTGTGACAGTTTCACAGTCGAGCCCTTACCAAACTTGCCTTGTAGTAAAGAAAGGCGCATAATCCAAATGGAAGCTTAGATTATCTGTGACTAAAAAAATTCCTTGCTGAGATAAAAAAAAGCTCGAGACTTTTGGACTCCTATAAGTTGTCAGGTCATTTGTCTCCTCATTCTGGCCTAAAAACCACAAAAGCTGTGGTTTTGTTGGACAGAGAATGCATAGAACCCAGAAACAAGGGAACAACAGTATGCAAGACATTAGTAGGAACATTATATTGTTGCTTTGTCAAATAACCTTTTCTTTGAAGAACCTCCTGCTCTCTCATCTTCTGAGTCACTCAGGTCACTTCTAATTCGCTTCAGTCATCCACTCAGGTCCTACCACACACAGGGCTATGTGGCCATAGGCCAGCTAGGAAGAGCCCTCAAAGTCCCCCGGCATAATGATTGGCACATGACAGGCCTATGCAAAGCAATGCATTCAAGACCAACTAGTATCTTCCTTAAGATGTGATATGTGGATATTGGGAAACAGGATTCTTACTTTTGGATCTTGAGCCTGAAATATGTAAGCTTGGACTCGGGGATAATATGCAATATTGGACTATAATAGTGGTGATATTTCTCACCAGTAAACAGGCTCAAAAGGCACTAGAATAAGAGACACAGTGAGAGAGACAGGAGTCTTAGTCTCTCTTTTCTTGCTAAACTGAATACCATAAAAGGGATGATTTATTAAAAAATTATTTAGCTCATGATTTTGGAAGTCCAAGAGCAAGGGGCTGGTGTTTGGCATCCGTGAGACCCCTGTTGCTGAGTAACGGCACAGCTGAGGATGTCGCATAGTGAGACAAAGCAAGCAAGCCAGGAGGAGCGCACACTTGTGGCAAAGCCATTTCTTCAATGTCCTGGCATCTCATTAACTACTAACCCACTCGTGACCCAACACCCAACCATTTGTAAAGGTCTCACCTTCTCTTACCACACATTAGAGATTAAGTTCCAACATGGATTTTAGTGAAAACATTCTACATACTACAGCAATTAGTAACCAGATAGTGAGCGCCTTGGCAATAACATTTGAACCTTTAGATCGAGCTATGCCTGAGGTAATATTCCTAATTATTGTTCCTTACTTAAATTGCTTGCTGTTACTTTCTGACACACAAAACGGAACAGTTCTTTCTTCAAGAATGGAGAGAATGGATAATATTCCCTGTCTTATTCTTTGTTTCTCTTTTTCCTCACAGGCTCTCGCCTCAGGCAACCCTCAGTTACAAAGCTATTACACTGTGTAGGTGGGCTAATGGGTTAAAATTTTCTCTCTCAGGCTGGCGGTGTAGTTCAGTGGTTAGAGTGATTGTCTAATGTGTACAAGGCCCTGGGTTTGATTCCCCAGCACTGCATAAAAAGTAGCTGTGTATGGTGGCCCACACTTGTAATCCCAGCACTTAGGAGGCTGAGGCAGGAGGATTGCTATGAGTTTGAGGGCAACCTTGCTACATAGTGGGTTCAGGATCAGCTTGGACTACAAAATGAGGCCCTGTCTCTACATAAATAAATAAATATCTCTCACCATGAAGGCAGACTTAGTCACAGAAAGTGGATAAAAGAGAAGACTATATCCTGGCTTTTGAGCCAGAGGACAAAGAAAGGGGTGTCCTGGGGCTAGGCATGGCCATGTGTCCACTCTGGCCAATGAAATTTAAGGACAAAGCATGTTAAGTCATATCCAGGAGGAGCCTCCTGTCCCCTGCCCCCTGCCAAAGTAATAAAAGAAGCTCCAGAGGGCTGGAGATCTTTCAGCTTGAGTATCTAAGCGAGAAGAACGTGGAGCAACTCTGCCAAGCCAAGGTAGCTGTGCCGTGTGAGCATAAAATAAATGTTGCTTCAAGTTATTTCAAAGAGTTTTTGTTAAAGCCAACAAATCAAAATAAACCTGAACAATTTCTGACATATCTTTAAAATTCAGGTACAAGATTTCATAACAATGAAATATCCAAATAGTAGGATAAGAAATAGCAGGAGGTCCTGCTGCCAGTGTGCCCTGAGCCTATTTCTAATTTTAAAGAAAGACAAAGGGGGTTATGGGATGATAGGAGAACAAGAAAAGGAGGGTGGGTGGAGCAGGATCACCACGGTATTGCCAAAGACATACAAGGCAGAGCTATGGAAGGAACTTGACCTGTGTAGAAAGCTCTTTCCCTTGTACTGGGGTTGACTTCCTCTTGCTCAGAAAGGGCTGCCTGGTCCTATGTACTCTTGGCATCAGGTGAGGCCAAAATCAACATGTAAAGCAAACTGGTTGACTCCTGAGCGAGTTATGAGATTGTCCATCACTGGAGAGAGGAGCCAAAAAACGCCACCACCACCACCACCACCAACAACAAAGCATCCTGGCTTGTGGCTCAGCCATGGCTCACCAGCCTATGGCTTCTAGGCTTCTGGAGAGTTCAAGGTCTAAGTCTGGAGCTGCCCTAGTGTGTCTACCTCTAAGCCCTGGGCACAGATAAGTGCTTAATAAATGCTTGAGGAGTAAATGAATTAGTGAATCAATCAAGGGACATCCAGGAATTGCTTTTCCTGAAGGAAAAGGAAACATGCAAAGTTCATAAACATGGATAATGGTAATTCTAAGAAAGCAAGATTTACTGGAACAAGCAGGAAAAAAGGGTAGTTTTGGCCATATTTTTCAAACAGGCTCTCATTGTCATAATTAGCTATTACACATACACAAACACAGTTTCATACTCAAATAAGACAAAGAACCACAAAGTTAAGCAAAATCACATGCATTTATTTGCTGACTGCCTTCTCAGAAGTTTACTGATGACTGGATAAAGAAGATGTGATTGATATTATATATATTACTCTGTCATTAAGAATGATAAATTTGAGTCATTTGTAGGAAAATGGATGTACCTTGAGTCCATTATGCTCAGTGAAATGAATCAGACCCAGAAAGTTAAATATCATATGGTTTCCCTAATTTGAGAAAACCAAACCATAAAAAATGTAAGAGAAAGGGAAGAAAGTAAGAAGATGGACTTTGTGGAGGGGGAAAGGGAAATGAGAAGGGAAAAGAGGGGTAAGAGGGCGGAAGAAGAGGGAGAGGTGATATGTAAAGAACAAAAAGAAAGCACTAAGTTTATTAATAAAGCATTTGATTGCGAAGAAACTGCTCACTCTATTAATGTGACTGATATTTTTGTATCTGGACCGCTTCACACGATTAGCAGAACCTGCCTTGGGACTGGTTCAACATACACAAATCAATCAATGCAATACACTACATCAACAAAAGCAATAATGAAAACCACATGGTCATCTTCTCAATTGATGCAGAAAAGGCCTTTGACGAAATTCAACATCCATCCATCATAAGAACCCTGAGGAAGATAGGTATAGAAGGGCTTTACCTCCCCCTGAGAGAAGCCATATACGCCAAACCTACCCCAAGTATCATAGTGAATTGGGAGAAACTAAAAGCACTACCATGACGAGGCTGTCCACTTTCACCACTCCTATTCAACAGAGTCCTTGAAAATTTTGCCAGAGCAATCAGTCAAGAGAATGAAATAAAGAAAGTACACATTGGAAAGGAGAAAGTCGAACTATCCCTATTTGTAGATGATGTGATTACCTACATAAAAGACCCCAAAAACTCCACCATGAAACTCTTAGAAATAATAAACAAATTCAGCAAAAGTGAGATACAAAATCAATACTAAAAAATCAATAGCACTGCTCTACACTAACAATGAACTTACTGAGAAAGAACTCAGATTCTTAATAGCCCTCAAAATATTAAATATCTAGAAGTAAACCTAACCAAGGAAGTGAAAGACTTCTACAAAGAAACCTGTGTTACACTGAAGAAAGAAATTGAAGAAGATATCAGAAAATAGAAAGACATCCCCTGTAATAGGATAGGCAGAATTAATATACTCAAAATGAATGTACTGCCCAAACTGATATACAGATTCAATGCAATTCCTATCAGAACACCAACTTTTTATCACAGGGATTGGAAGAACAATCCTTAAATTCATATAGAACAGAAGGAGACCTAGGATGGGCAAAGGAATCTTGAGTAACAAGACTAAGGCAGGACGCATTATGATTTCAGGCAATGAGTTAAACTACAAAGCCACAGTGAGATATATATATATATCCTATATAGTATCGGCACAAAAACAGACAGGTTGACCAGTGGAACAGAACTGAGGATGCACAGACCAAATCAAGCACTTCAGATATCTGATCTTTGATAAAGGAGCCAAAAGCATACACTGGAAAAAGGACAGCCTCTTCAACAAATGGTGTGGGGAAAATTGGACATACACATACAGAAGAATGAATCTAGACACACACTTATCAGTGTGCACCAAAATCAAGTCAAAGTGGGTCAAAGACCTAGACATTAAAACTGAAACACTGAACCTCCTGGAAGACAAATGAGGTGAAAAAAATAGAGGTGTAGGCAAGGACTTTCTTAATAAAACACCTAAAGCAAAAGCCCTCAGAATTAACAAATAGGATGATTTCAAATCGAAGTTTTTGCATGGCAGGGCTGGAGGAATGGCACAGCTCTGAGTTTGATTCCCCAGCACCACATAAATTCTGTGTGGTGTTGCACACCTGTAATCCCAGCACTTGGGAAGTTCAGGCAGGAGGATTGCTGTGAGTCCGAGGCCAGCCTGGGCTCCATAGTGAGTTCAGGACCATCATGAGTTACAGAGTGAGACTGTGTCTCAAAAAAAAAAAAAAAAAGAAAGAAAGAAAAGAAAAGAAAAGAAAGTTTTTGCAAGGCAAAGGAAATTATCAACAGAGTAATGAGAAACAACAGAATGGGAAAAAATATTCACCACCGATACCTCAGATAGATAGAGGCCAGTAATTAGAATATACAAGGATTCAAAGAAAAACAGACCCTTCAAAATCAAAGATCCGATTGAAAAAAATGGGCAATGGAAATTGCAGTAATATAATGTCTCTTTAACCCTTTTGGAAAGATACCTAGAAGAGGTATAGCTGGTCTAATGAAGTCTGTATTTTCTTCTCTTTTTGGTTCCTGGAAGAATTTCCATACTAACTTCCTTAGTATTCCTACCAGTTTGCAGTCCTACCAATGATATAGAAAGATTTTCTTCACAGCTTCATTTGTTTTTTCCTTCGGTTCTTAATAATAGCCATTCTTACCACAGTAAGATGGAATCTCAGTGTTTTTAAATTTCTTTTATGGCTAAAGACGCTGAACATTTTTTTTGCATTTATTTGCCATTTTCAACTCTTCTTCTGAGAGGCATCAATTCATTTCAATTGCCCATTTTCTGCTGCATCTTTTATTTTGAGTAGTCCAAATCTTTTTAGTTCTCTGTATATTCTAGGTGTTAGTCCTCTGTCTGAGGGATAGTTGATGGAAATTGTTTCCCAGACTGATTATATATATATATATATATATATATATATATATATATATATATATATATATATATATCAGCACAACTCATTTTTAAAAATTAAGGTATTCTTTTTATAAGTCTGTATTTGCAATGCATAGTAATCACAATCAACTTGAGAAATAGGTACATATGCCTGCCGCCTCTTGATCATTTTTACTGCCCCTCTTCCCTTCAACTACTCACCCCTCTTCTCTGCTTCCCCTTCCACCTCCTGAAAGTCCACCTTCCTATTTTCTTCTGTCGTTTGTTTTGGAGCAGCACAACGCATTATAGCTAAAGCTTGGAAGCAGCCAACATGCCCATCAACAGATGAATGAGTAAAGAAAAAAATCATAATAGAGTACTGTTCTGCCATAAAGAAAGATAAATTTGGAACATTTCTAGGAAAATGGATGTACCTTGAGACCATTATGTGTAGTGAAATGAATCAGAAGCAAGGTTTAATATCACATAAGTTCTCTAATATCAGAAACGCAAAGTATAAATAAAATAGTAAAATAAGCGACTGATGGGGTGTTTGGTGAGGGAGAAAAAGGAAACAGAAGTGGAAATGATTAAGATGCAATATGTACATGTATCACCCCCGAGTTTAGTATAATTATTATGCATTGCAAATACTAATAAAAAGAATAATTTGGGGAGAAAAAGGTGTCTTGGGTCCCTTGAACTTTCTCATGGGCTTGTTGACAGGACTAATGAGAAAAAGCATATAGAGTGCTTAGCAGACTATGTGCAAACAGGAAATGCTCCTTAAGTAAGGTTGCTTAGAGAATGTGCGTGGAGGAGGACAAAGGTGACACGGGGCTGCTCCACACCTTCCGGCCTGACCAACCCAAGTCTGCTTCTCATTCTTGCAGTGTCGCCTGTGCTGGGTATTGTACACTCCCTTCACGGAACCTACGGTCTAGTAAGGCAATAGAGATCAAATTTATAAGACACAAATGTATGCAGCTGCAGGTTGAAGGACTGTAACAGAAGGAAAGAATAAGAAGTCAAGGGAGACAAGACGAGAACTCAGGTAAGGAAGATTCTTGTTAGCCTTGCATGTGTGTCTAAAACTCTATCCTTATCTGTGAGTTTTTAAAAATTACTTTCCCTTTATTTTAATCCATTCAGTCTTTTGTTTTAGGGCTGTTCTTCCAATCCTCAGTTAAACCCGGGATTCCACAGGCCTCCCTTTTCCTTCTTTACTTCTCCTGCTACCTTGAGTCCTGAGCCTTGGCACACCTTCCTTCCTCCTCTGAGTAGACAGTAATCACACACTTAGGATAGGCCAGTTCTCCTCCCTTGATTCCTGGCCTACTTCCCGAGTCCCAGGTGTATCTGCAGCAGGAAAAAGGCAAGGAAGCTGCTATACTGTGGGCAAGGGCGATCTGCTCATATTGGCGGTGCATTCTCAGAACTTCGGTTAGTACATTTCCCTGTTTTTCTTCCAGACAAGATTTCCCTGAGATTGCTTTGGGGTGATTTCATGTCCCCACCACAGGAGGTAAAACCAAACACGCCCATAGCCACACCTTTGGTTCCAAACAGAAGCTGCTTCTCAATAAATAGCTCAGAATTCTTTTTGTAAAGGTCTGGGTGCCAAGTCCCAGAGATGTTCATTGGGAGAGCACTGAGCTACTTAGAGAATCAAAGCATTTCTGTTACCATCTCTTCCTCCAGGAGGGAACTGTGCACCATTAGAGAGAAGAGGGAGGTGTGTGGGAGCCTGAAACACACGGAAAGGCTCTATCTCTCGCGGCCTTCGAGGCAGGTCTACTCTCTGCCATCGTTTCTTTTACAGGGTGAACTTTTCCAACAGGGGTGGTGTGCGGTGGTGGGTAAGTTCCATATGGCCTGAAAAACCTTGCTGCATGCACCATGCAGAGTGAGAAAAAAATGAATGAAATGGCCCTTCCATCAGTAGCTGTCCACTTGCTTAGGGAAAAAAAATGCTATGGTTGTGCTACCCTGGTTTTCTCCTTGACTTATTTTCTCTCTTCCACCTCCAGGTACAGAATTCTGGAGCTAAAGAAGGAATGTCTAGTGTCAACATAACCCAGGTGACCAGTGGGATGCTTCTCATAAGGGGGCCACCAGGTGCTGAAAATAGCCCTTAGATGCAATCCACAACTTACACTCTCTGCCCTTGGGTGAGGCACCAACTTCGGTTGGCCTCAGTTTCCTTAACTGGAATGCAACTTCTAACTCCTGCTAACTCTAAAGGTAGCAGATGTTTCTTTGTTCATTTGTTTGTCATTTAAGGTTGAAGGTTAAAGCTCCAGAAAGATCTTTAAAATACCTCCAAAATAATATAACCGAACTGGTGAAATACTGATTACAGTTAACTTGAGCCATGGGTAGGAGGCAGTTTGCCATGCTATTCTCTCCAGTTTTGCCTATGTGGTCCTCCTCAGGATTGCCAGGGATGTCAAGGTACACCAGGAGGCCATGTTGTCACCCAGGCAGCAAGAAATAAAGTAACTGCAAACACTCCCAGACTCGTGGGAAAAGTGACTTTGAAGAGGAGAGCTGACATGGCTGGGCTTGTCCACAGCTGTCAAAGTTACAGCTTGATTTCGGATGTCTACTTCTTAATTAGTCTTCATCCTTAAGATGCACACGTGTGTGTTTGTGTGTCTGCATTTCATCACTTATTTGCATTATATTTTGGTGATGCTGGAGGAAAAGGCTCTGCATGGCCATTTATGGAAACATCAAGTCTCGGAAGTTAAAATTCTTCCCTTTTAGTTCACATGCTATGAAGCTATATTTTTCACCACCAGGAGCTTCTGAAAATCTTCAGTATGTCAGCACCCTTCAAATGAAAATTCAGAGCATTTGTATGCAGCGGAGCAGATATGACCTTGGAGAAGTGCCCAGCCCATGCGCAGAGATGGACGCCCCGGAAGGAGGAGGCAGCTGTGCCACAGGGATGCTGACGTCCCACGTGCCACTCTGGGCATTCATATTGGGTCATTTCTTTCAGAAGAGAAATTGAGTTTAGGGAACACCCTAAAAATACCCGAGAAATGAAAAACATCACTGATGATTGGCTATAGAAGTGTCCAGCAGTTACCTGTAATCATTTTCACTCAGAGACGGAGCCAAAAGTCCACCTCAAGAATATGAGATATTGAAGAATAATTTGTTTTCTTTTTTTCACAAGGTTAGCCCTGGATAGAGGCCAATACTGTCTGCAGAAAGCCTTTTGTGTCTCCTCTCCAAACTTGAAGGCTGGGTCGGGTTTCCCGTTTTGTGAACCCCTGTGCCCTATCCTCTCCCAGCGCAGCGTGCATCACCCTGTATTGTGATTACTGCCTTCTTGTCTGTCTGCACACCAGTCTGGAAGGTCTGTTGAGACAGATGTGTGACTTGTTCACTTTTATACCCCCTGTGCTGGCAAAGTGGTGCCATCCGTGCATTCCTTCAACCACAATTTTGTGGGCACCCACAATAAATAAGATAGACACAAGGTCTCCCTTTGCAGGGTTTCCGTTCTAGTGGCACCTAGCAGTGCTTGTTTGTTTGTGAGATGAATGAAAGAATGAATATTACACCATGCCAGTTGAACCCAGCTCGAACTGATATTTTGTCAGCACTACTCCTGATATAAAGCTACCACATATCCAGCTAGTTATTTCCTCAGCTTGGGGAGTATCCAGGAGTGCTAATTAAGATAAATATTGTACCTTTCTAGCTCATTCTTTACAAGGCTTTCTTTTGGATTGGAAATGTATGTAGCTTACAGGTAGAGTGCTTGCCTAATGCGCACAAGACCTGGGTTTGATCCATAACATTACAAACAACAAAACCAAAAAGGCCCACTGCTTAAAACATGTTTGGAGTTCTACCCACACATCAGCTTTTTCAACAGGTGTCATCCTTGAAGAGTCCTGCTTGTTGAAGACTTTCTTCTTTCTCAACATGTCTCAGCCACGATAAGTGACAAAAAATGCCAGCTGGCAGCTCCAGCAAAGGGAGCAGTGGGGAGCGAGGAGCTATCTTTTTCTGCCTATTCAGAACATTGAAATCCAAGTTACTGCTGGCCACATGAGCCAGAGAAGGCAGCTTTCGGCAGCTGTCGATCTGGGAGGCTCCAGTCTCATTTCCAGGAGCTGGGTGTCACTGACACGCCGCTGGCATGTCAGGAGTGAGTTGGCACAGGGGATTTGTCCTTCCATTCTCCCTAAAGGCAGGCTTCAGGTGAGTTTGTTTCATTGTCAGAAAGTTATAGAGTCATCACTCTTTCAGAAATGGTGCCCAGTCTTTTTTCTTTTGTGGGTAGGCATTCTGCAGCAACGTGTGCCATGAGTGTCTACTCTTCTTATGGCTTTTAGCCTTACTGTGGGCTGTGCTGGTGTGCCCTTTAAAAAAACATTCTTGTTTATAGAAATTGCCAGTCTTCATGATGGAAATACTTTTGTTTACCAAGACACATCACTGAATATGGATTTGGGAAGAGAGATGCACTACTGGCTCCTGAGGACTGGCAGAGAGCAGCTCTGACACAGCACTCCAGGGTCCCTGTGAAATCCCCATGACTCCAGGTGTAAAGGCTGCTCCAGACTCACACCATTGCTGATGGCTGGGATTCTAAGGCCCAGGTTGCAACATACTTTTGCATCTCATGTGTCAGTGAGCTCGAATGTCCATATTGTGTTTGACTACGCCTATTATGCCTGGCCAGTGGAGGAAGAAAGTGAGGTACCAGGAGGCACATTTGGTTTTAGCCTACAGCTGAGATTATTGTCTTTACTCATCTCTCCACTTGTCTCCTCTCACTCTGTCCCTGTGGCTTTTTTCCTTGTTGTTGTTGCTGGTATTGGGGAATGAACACAGCGCCTCTACACCGAGCTATATCTCCAGGCTCCCCATCTCATGGATCATTTGCTTGCTTGTTTATTTATTTATTGAGACAAGATTTTAGTAAGTCACTAAGTTGCCCAGAATGGGCCCTAACTTGCAATCAAAGTGCTGGGATTATGAAACATCCTCCTGTGCCCAGGTCTAAGCATCTTTTCCTACCACCAATGGCTTACCCTCTCTCCGGCCTTAAGTTCTTCCTGGAATACCCTCCCTACACCCAGACCTTCTCTTCTCCTTCCCATCTGCTACTTGTTTTTTATGTATCAACCTAGACACCACATCCCAGATTGTTCTTGTCAGTGTAAGGAGCCTTTCCTACGTCATGACACTTCCTTGGACCCCCGTGTTGGTTATTTGTCAAAAAGCGTTGAAATGTCTTGTTTATTTATCTGCCCGATCCACCCGACTGTACACTTAGCAAGGGTAAAAGTGTGTCTCATCCAGCTCGCCATTGATCCCGGTGTCCAAGGCAGTATCTAGCCAGGTATTAGAATAAATGAATCTATGAATGATAGCATCCTAATTCCAAATTCTCTATGATTCTCCTACCACAATCCAATATATCCAACCCTCATAAATTAAGGTTTCTCAGGAACCAGGACAGGCACCTGTGAGATGGTGCAGCTCTCCAGATTCCCTGTTGGCTCGTTGAAAATATTCACCTTTTCTGCCTTGACATGGCTCTGCTGGGCTTTGCAAGGTGTCACAGAAGCAAGCTGAGAAACCTGTTTAGTGTGCTATAAAATGTGTTCATTATACTCATGTCAGGACAAAAATATAGCCAGAAAGAAACATACAGAATCCCCTGCACCTTCAGGAAAGGATGAGGAAGAAGGGATATCCTGGCGCCAGCATGCTCTCTAACAACTGCAAGGTTGAGTCTTACTGATTATCATTGCTGCCCTCAACTTCCCTCGCAGGAAGCAGAGAAGGGTCCTGCCCGCTGCATGTTGGGAAGCTGCTCACCCTTGATCATCTCTGGGTCTCATGCACACAGGAGGTGCTTATTACAGGTACATAATCATCTTTCTTAAACATAGGTGCTACTCCTTTAAACAGGCTGAAGTAGAATCTAGCACACAGTAGCTACTTCCTTTACAGCTCCTGAGTCTGCCTGGTAATACAGACTTCAGGCTGTTCATTTTGCTCCTTAGCAGGTATGAGAAACAAACAAACAAACAAACAATAACAAAAAGAAAACCAACTATCAGAGGACTCTAGAAGTTCTACTGTCCAATAAAACTTTCTGCCATGCTAGAAGTATACCACTCTGTACTGTTTAACATAGTAACCACATATATTGAATGCTTGTCATATGGCTAGTGTCATGGAGAGGTTTACTTTTCATGAATTTGAACGTGAATAGCACATGTAGCTAGTGACCACTGAGTCGGATAGCACAGCTCTAGGTCTATTCATTACAAGATACTTAGGCACTAAAGAATGTATTTTGAATGTCACCACAGGAATGTAGTGGGAAAAATTCAGAAAGTGAAAGCTACAAGACTAAGTGACCCCAATATTTCTAATCAATTTAGTGCCCAGAGAAAAGAAGGATGTGTGTGTGTGTGTGTGTGTGTGTGTGTGTGTGTGTGTGTGAGAGAGAGAGAGAAAGAGAGAGAGAGAGAGAGGGAGAGAGAGAGAAAGTTTAGGGTTTCTCTAGGGTTTAAGAGATTTAGGAGGCTATAAGCCATCTGCAACATAGAGACCTTAATGGAGTCTGATTCAAATAAGGTGCCTACTTTAAAAACTGGGGAAATTTAAGCAATGATAAGATAGTTGATGACATGGAATTTTTCGATGTGATAATGGCATTGAGGTCATGCTAAAAAATAGAATTCTTCTCTTTTATAGATATGTACTGAAGTGTTTGCAGAGGAAAGAGTATGATGTCTGGGCTTTGCCTCAGTTCGGTCCAGTAAGGGGAGAAAGTGAGAGGGAGAGAGGTGAGGGAAGACACTCTGGAATAGGGAGGTAGCAATTTGTGCTGAATGGACCATCTGAGTCCCAGAGCCCTTTTCATTTACTCTGGGAGAGAGGGCCATGTTTCCTGATGGGGCGGCCACTTGTCAGTCGTTCTTGGTGAGAGCAGGTGAGCACTCTAATTAATACATAGCCACAGTTACCGCAGCAGTTCAAACTTGGTGAGTAGCTGTAAGCGTCTTCCCTCCCCAAATCAACTAAGTGTGTGTTTTCTCAGATTTTCTCTGAGGATGTATCAGTGTACATCCATACATATGTACTTCATTGGGTCATAGTGTACATGTGTTTTGCAATTAGCTTTTGTTTTTAACCTAAGAATACATCATAGGCATCTTGCCAAGGACAGTCCATACAGACCTCTCTCTATCAGCTTAGCATTTCACATTCGTTACTTATTTAACCATCGCATGATGGAGAGGCTTTTGGGGTATTTACTGTTATTCACATTATAAATGACCTTGCACAGTCTCTTACCTAAACACTAGTGTATGGACACAGAATTTGCTTTTCTAATGATTCCTAGAAGAGGTTAATGCTGTTGGCCTGGACCCACACTAGAGAGCTGTTGTCTTAGTTCACAGTCTGAAGTTTGTGTTCTATATAACCTGCCATAACCCTACTTAGGGCCTGAGTCTTCCACAGGAGACCATGGTGGTAAGATATCTGTATTCCTAGAACTGTGAGCATAGGAAAACAAGGACCAAATCTTGGTGCCTCTCTCTCTAGCTGGCCCCCATTTAGCTCTGGCAGGCATCCCAGGAACCAGAGCCTCTCCCCACACACAGCAGGAGGCAAGTGAAAAAAGAAACATTTCAAAGTCTATCTTTAAAGCCTGGCAGAAATCTGCCCTATAATTACCCTAAGTGAACTAGTTATAACTTCTCTGATATTAAAGTAGGATTATTATGAAATTGTTCACACAGTCCTATGGAATTCAACAAATAAGTTTCGAGGTTTTTTTTTTAAACTACTCTTTTTCTAACTACTTGTCCTTAAATTTCACAGAAAACAATACTAGGAAGGAAAATGAGATAAAAACCCTGAATTAATGTTTTTAATCAGAACATGTTTATTTATTGAAACTATTGCTGCCTCTAGAAGAACAACTAGTTTCCTAATTTAAACAGCTCATGTTTTGCAAACCCTGAGCAGAGGGTGGGAGCGGGATCACGTGGAATTATACACAAAGGCATTGCCGCAAGGGGAACATGATGGGAAAGGGATCTAGAGAAGCTAAACTGGGGAGTTGGTTATCCCAAGTTCACACGGATTTAACTTTTCTCTGCAATAATGTCCTGTGGACATACCCAGTCAATTTTGTAGAAGGAAATAGACCAGGCCAATGGGCTTTGGTGACCACTTAGATAATCTCAGTTTAGGAGACAGGAAAGGCACCTCTAGTTTAAAATGTACTAAGGGCGTATACCATTTGGATTTGTTTGGATTTAGGGAGTCAGGAAATATGATTTCACAGATATGAATTCTTACAATCAGTTTGATTTGGGGAACTTGTAGATAATTAGTATCTTAGTTTTCTGAGTAGAAACTACATCTTTCTAATCTTTATAGTACCACATTCGTGGGCACATAATTAATGTTTAATAAACTCAACAAATGACTATGAATGCTAGAACTTATTGTGGAAAGAGTATGAGTTTAATTTTTCCTCATTTTTACTATTGTGCATATGCGATACACATGGATGCATCAAGCTTGAGAATTTTGTGCACATACATATTGTGTCCACTTCACAATTCCTTCCTCTCCCCCCAGACTCCCAAAATCTCACCCATTTGACTCTATTATTTATTTATCCTCTGGGTTTTTCATATTAGAGAAATCACATGATATTTAACTTTCTGAGCCTGACTTACTTCACTAAGCAAGGTGGTCTCAAGTTGTGTTCACTTACCTAGAAATGACACAAATATATCTGTTTTTATGGAAGAGTAATACTCCATTGTGTATATATATATATATATATATATATATATATATATATATATACACTGAACTTTTTGTATCCATTGGTTTGTTATGGATATTTCAGCAGTTTCCATGATTTAGTTATTGTAAGTTGTGCTGCTATAAACATGTTCTAATTCTTATTATGCTATTAGAGAAATGCAAATCAAAACAACACTAAGATACTGTCTTATCCCAGAGAGAATGGCATATACCAAGAACTTGAATAGCAATAGATGCTGCTGAGGTTGAAGAGGGGAAAAGGAACCTTTTACTGTAAGCTGATACAACCACTATGGAAAGTGGTATGGAGATTCTCAAAAATCTAAAGAAAAATATTCCATTTGACCCAGTGATATTTCTTCAGGGTATCTTTCTAAAAGAGTAAAAAAGCAACATATAAAACACTAAGGGTTTTACAGTTGGTTTGCATACAGATCCCAGCTGTTTTCTTTGTGGCTCAAGTAAGTCATTTTGCTTCTGTGTCACTCGTTTTCTCAACTATAAAGTGAGGTCACACAAAATTCACTGAGTGCTTACAGGTGCCAAATCTGTTCTAGGTACCAGGGACAGTCACTGAAGAAGGCTGTCAGAATTCCTGTCCTTGTGAAAGCCTACGTCAAGCTGCTTCTTGGGAAGGGCAAACATGGCTCGATGGTAAGTCTACTACCACCCACTCCTATGCTATGGGGCGGCCACCCGGTTCTGCGTTTCATGAAATAGGACCCCATGTTTTCTCGACTGTAGGGGTAAGATACCAGAAGCACAGAGTAGAGATTTGCCTATGGCTCCACAACTAGAAATGGCAGAACGAGGTACTGCCCCAAGTTTCTGTTTCCTTTGATTCTCTGCCAAGGGCCTGCACCCTTGCATAAAGGTGGAAGTCAATGTATGTTTATTGGTGAGTTAGATTCTAGCTGAGGTGACTGAGGGTCACAGACTGGATGGTTTTGCTCAGTTTCTTTGGGCTGTGGACTAGAAGTGCACATAGAGATGGAAGGAGCTGGGGATTTCATCAAGTCAAAATGTAGGCAACTGGGGTAGGAGCTGGGCTAACTGAACTCCCTGCCCTGGGTGGTGCGAGAGGAATCTGATTTCCAAATACCTTCCTCTCTCCTAGACTGCTGGAGGCTCCTTGGGTCTGTGTGAGGAGGCTGCCAGGGGTGCTTTTAGCTACCTCTTTAAGATAAGAGACTACCAACTACAAGAGGAATCAGGGTGTGCCATGCTAAACATCCTTCTTAGAGCAGGTGCTGGGAAATGCTGGCTTCTAAGGACTGATGCTGAGCAGCACTTTTGGAGCTGTCTCATTGAAGTGGCTGTTGGGAAATTGAGCTCCAGTGTCAGTTGAGAAGGACAAAGTGTCCAGGAATAGAATGGGACATTGCAAATGAGCTGTGAAAAACAAACTCAGGCCCTGGCCTGGCTGCCTGGGCCCAGATGTGCTGCTGCCTGGATGAGCTGGGCACCTCCGAGTTTCCAAGCACAGCTTGGATCTAGGTTCTGAAAAACTCAGGGGAGGCAGAAAAGGTTTTGAAGCATGTAATTGTGGTCTTACTGGTTTCAGTCTTTCTCTCTTTTTCCCCCATTTTATTGATATGTATTAGTGCAAGATTTAAGGTTTACAATATGGAAAAAGTGAGATTATTACTTAAATGACTCTCACTGGCCCAAAAAGAATAAAACAACAGCAGCTAACATTTATTGAGCGTTTGCAGTGTGCCAAGCATTGTTGCAGTGCTTCTAACTCTGGGATTGAGGTAGTGTCGCGTCTACTTATATAGTTAAAGGAATTGAGTGTCCCAAATAAATCTCAAATATGTCACTTCTGTCTCCACTGCCAACACCATCTCTGCCACGTTTCTCTAGTACCGCGTTGTCCCTACCAAAGTGGCCAGATGATCTTCAGAAAATGCAAACCGGGCCATATATCCTGTTTAAAACTTTGCAATGGCTTCTCATTGTCTTTGGAGTCTGATGGACAGACATCCTATCTGTAACCCTTTCCCCTTCTTTACAAAGCCTATGGTCAGGTCCTCTAACAGCCCAGTCCCCCCGCCCCCCCCCCCCCCCCCCCCCCCCCACCTACCTACCTTCCTTCCTTCCTTCCTTCCTTCCTTCTTTCCTTCCTCCCTCCCTCCCTTCTGATCTTTGTGCAAGCTGCTTCTCCCTTTGTCTCAAATCTTTTGCTCAGCCCTTCAGTTGACCAGCCTTCCTTATTTTCACTTCATCAGGGGCACACCTTTTTGAGCCCTGATCCTTATTTTAGTTCCTTCTTCCTTAAGTGTTGCCCTAAAGATCCCTCCTCAAACATGCCAGATCTTCCAACATTTTTCTTATTTCCCGTCGCACTTCAACATGCTATGCTTGTTTTACTACTTAACATCTCTCTGATAAGCTGTGCACTCCGTGACAGCAGAGACGGTACCGACCTTTTCCCACTATACACTACTGCCCAGTAATGTCTGGTATGTGGCGACTGATAAGCAAACATTTGTTGTAAAGATGAACAACTCTTCCAGTAGTTAGTGTAAACAGTAGTTACCTCAAAGTTCTTCCCACTTTGAAAACCTCACAATGCCCAGGCCGATGTACTCTGTATAAAAGCAACATTTGTTGAAATAAATACAGTTGTCTTTTCACTTTCTTTTCCTTCTGTTAGTTTAACAGAAAATTGCCATCACTGTAGACTTAAAAAATGATGACTCTTGACAGTGAAATCACGATGAGAGTGCAATGCAGCAAGTCAGTTGACCTTTTGTTCTGGGGCTAATATAGCCTAGATAGCCAAGTGAACTCGCAGTGCCCTTCACTTGATGGGTATCTGTGGAATCACACGCAGCCTGAGGGTCAACACCGTTGACAAAACAGGCCAGTGTCATTTCTGAAGAAAACTGGAAACACTGAAATTGGTGACTGAAATAAGATTCTTCTAGTTTTTGTTGTTTGAATAGCCTTGTTAGAATTACCAAAGGCCTCAAAAATGAGATGTTCAGTTCATTCACACATTCTTAAGAGTATACAAGGAAATTTCTTTCTACTGAGCATGGTTCATGTGAATGGGGAGCCCAGTGGTGGATCCCTTAAGGATCCCCAGCAATAAGGAAAAGGGTCTCTATCTCTTTCTCTCTTTCTTTCTCTGCTGTTGGGGATAGAACTCAGGGTTTCTGCATTGTGCTACATTCACAGCCCCTTTTTTGGTTTTGATTCTGAGACAAGGTCTCCCTAAGTCACTAAGTTGCCCGAGCTGGGATCAAACTTTTGACCCTCCTGCTTCAGACTCCCAGAGTAGTAGAATCACAGGTCTGCACCACTGAGCCTGGCTCTACACACCTCTCTGTTTGGCCATAAATACAACTTAATTAGAGCTGAAGTTTATGGACTTCCTGGCAATATGTAGATATAGCAATAAAAATTCCAACAACTAAAGAAAATGCTATGAAATCAAGGAGCTGGGGCGAAGGTTACCTGATATATAATGCAGTGCTTGGTCTTTAGGGAACATGGGAACCAGGTAGAAATGATGGCGGGAGGATTGGGTATCTAATAAGCCTTAGAGAAAAGGAGTTTATATTTAAAGATTCATTTATGCACGAGTTTAAATGTATTGCATTCCACTTGTTTTAACTGTGGTTATGCCTTCTGGTATAAAATACTTGACCAGTACCTCAACTGATCTAAATCCCTTAATTCTTTTGAAGTCTTTCTCATCAAAAAATAGAGTTTATGTAAGGAACTACAATGAACTCTCTAAAGCGACTAATTCATAATCCATCTGCAGACCCAGCACTTATTTTGTGCAAGCTATAAAAAAGGGAATAGTTGAATAATGTAATCATTGCCCTTAGGAACTCTTGAGTGAAAAAAACCCCAAGAAATAGATGCCAGTAGAGAAAGATAAGGATTATAAAAGAGGAAACACAGAGTCCAAGAAGGATATTAACTTACACATCAAGCTTTTTTTGTTCTCTTGCTTGCATTTTCTTTAAATACTTTCTGAGTTGTTTTTTTTTTTTTTGGGGGGGGGGTCACAGTTTCTCCCTCTGCTGTCTAGGCCTCAGACACATAGCAATCCTCCTGCCTCAGCCTCTGGAGTTCTGGGACTTCAGGGGTATTGAGGCATCAAAGCTAGGGCCTTGCACTCACTAACTCGCTAGGCAAGCACTCTCACCACGGAGCTGTGATTGAGCCCCATCTAAGCTTTCAATCTGGCGGTGGTGGTGAGAACTATGCAAGAGTAAAACATGGAAAAGCAGGACAATGTTAATTTAAGTGTCTTGGGAGTCTTTCTATAGAAAGAGAGAGGGAGAGAGGTAGATTGTCAGAAAGAAATCAACTGAGAAGTCTTTTTTTAAGGGGACAAAATTTTAATAGACTCTCAAAAGTATGAGTTTCATGTTTATAGCACAACTTATGATAGCTAAATCTTGGAAGCAGCTGATATGTCCATCAATAGATGAATGGATAAAGATGTGGTATATTATATTTACACAATGGAGTACTACTCTGCCATAAATAAAGGTAAATTGAATCATTTGTAGGAAAATGGATGCATCTTGAGACCATTATGCTTAGTGAAATGAATCAGATACAGAAGGTTAAATATCACATAGGTTCTGTAATATAAGAAAACCAAACCATAAAAAAGCAAGAGAGACATAGAAGGAAGTAAGAAGATAGATTTTGTGGAGAGGGGATGCGGAGAGGGTGAGGGGATGGAAAGGGGGAAGGGAGCTAAAGGTAGTCAAGATGCAATATGTAAATACATCGATTTCTCATGCTGATTGTCATTATTGTGCGTAGTGAATACATGCTAATAAAATAATTTTTTTAAGCTGTGGGGTTTTGATCAACTGCCTGACAGGGTAGTGAAAGGATTGCGTAAAAGTCAAGGGATTATGGGAAATATGGCATTTTGAATCTTGGTTCCTTTTCTCTTTAAACTACCATGTATAAAATGTTAATAATTCTAGAAATGTACTTAGGATTTCAATGTATTCTTACTGAGACAATTTGTCTATAAACGGTCTCTTCCTTTGATAACTCATCTTCCATTTATTTCCTAATAATTCCATTCAATCCATATGGTTCCAACAGACTGACCCCGTCCAGCCCTCTGGTTTCAGAAGTGCCCATATGACCTGTTCTAACCAATCAGGATAACCCTGCACACCAACCAAAGCAATTGCTCAGATATGTACATAGGAGTCAAGGCAACCTAACTGAGGTGTCCTTAGTAGAGCATTTGTGGAAGATAACCTTCAATTTCTCTAAGATTAAGGGTTTAAATCCTGAGTTAGGCATTGCTGTCCCTATCCTGCCCCTGAAAAGGACCTGTGTGGGGATGAAGAAGGCAGCACCAGTTTGAATAGGCAGACAGTAAGATACAGAATCAAGGTGACTCCGAACTCACAGATCCTGCTGAGCCCAGGGCCCACCTTTCTAACCGCCCCCCCCCCCCCCAAGAAACCGCTAATTCGCTAATCTTATTCCTTCCTGTTTTTGCTTAAGCCATGTTGACAAGAAATTTTGCAAATGACAGCTGAAAAGTTTCTCAAATATAGAGCAGATAAGCCGAACATTTCCAAGGAAACTTTCTCTGGATAAGTTGTCCTAATTGGTTTAATATCTACGTTGACCAACTTTCCTTTCTCACTGCGTTGATGGCCTCAATCTACTGCTTTAGTTAAAATGGTAAAGTAACTATGGTTATAGCATGTGAATAAGTGGCTGCCCAGACTTCTATTTTTTTATATTAAAGCTAATAAAATTCTTTTAACCACCCCTCATTATGTTCTATATTTTAGGGTTTGAGACGTTGGGTTTCAAAGAATCTTAAAATAGTCTTTTATCTGCACCTGGAATCCTGAGGATAGTTACTTTATCAACTTTTGAAATTTTCTGTCTCTTCAGCCCTACTCTCACCTCAAACCAGAAAGAGGCAGTGTTAGTCACAGAGGAGTGAACAGTGTACCTCTGGGAGAAAAGAGGAAGTTCCAAGGCCTTATATCCATTACCAAGTAAGGATAACTAAGAGACAGCTACTGGTGACCTCCTTCAGGTTCCCCTACTACAAACTCTTTGGACCTGATATGAGACAAATAAAGGGGGATGGATACAGGAATCCAGAGGCTCCTGGAAAATCCTGCTGCCTTTAAAAGTATCAGTTTGACCTCTTTGTTTTGTCTCCATGGGCAGCCATGGAAGAGTCAAGGCTGGTGGTACTCACTGTACGAGTGTGTGTGAGCAAAACTAATTTCAGCATTTGCATAAAAATTTCCATGAGTTGCTTGCTGATATCAAATATCACACTACCTGTGCAAACTCTTTGAGGCATTGCATTTTAAATTCCTGACCTGTTTTTCAATGAAACTGAGAGTTATATTTGCCAGCTGGCTCGCCTGTTGGGTTCTGTTTGATCCTAGTTTTTACTCTGCTAATGTGTCTTTAAGTGCCAATAGCAATTTTACATCCTTTTAATATTCTTCCCAGGTAAAAATCTCATTTTATATTTCAGTAGATTTCCATTGGTAAAAATACCAGATTTCTATTTTTCAGAAATATTGTCTTTTCTTTTCCCCCCTCTCAAAAAGAAATTAGATAGTCACAGAAGTTAAACCCAAGTGAGGCAGGTCACTCTGCCGGTGTTTACACATATAAGTTCACATATATTAGATATAAGGCATTTAGAGGGATACAGGACTTTAACTCCATCTTGATGTTGTCAGTATTAGTTGTAAAAGGGACTTAGACTATAGAATCAGGCCTCATTCATTAAACTTCTGGATCGTTTCACTATAATATGTTAACTGAGTGCTAGATTTTTAATTGGATGATGCTGAAAACCATTGTTCTTTTCTGGAACTATATAAATTTGATCCCTTTTGCTCCTTGTTTCTTGTAGAACCTATTTATGATTCTTTTGAGTGCCCTACATATGACCCCTCTCTGTCTTTGCAAACTCACACACCTCGTGTGTTTTGGTAGGTGGTAGAATCTACTTCAAAATTTGGAAGCTTAAAACACCAGCTTTATCGTTGCTGTTTTCAGGTGAGGTTCTAGGCCTTGTCAATTAGACGTACCTGACTTGAATTTCAAGTTGAGAGTTAGTGACCCAAAGAGAAGACTAGGGGAGATGCTTCTCTTCTGTACGAAGGTGGTAGAGCCTGCAGCAAGCTGACTTGCAACTACAGCAGTCAGTGAAGGGGCCAAGGAAGACCTTGTGCTTGGTGCCATGCAGGTCAGGCCTGGGAACTAGCACCTGGTCATGGGGGACATCATTCCTGCTAAGGTAGCCTTCAATTAGGCTTTCCAGGCCTCCCTGCAGTTTTGTGAACTGCCCGATAGTCTCTCTGCTTAAGTCGTCTTATTTTTTTTTTTTTTTTTCTTTGCAGAGGACTCTATTGCCTGCTAAGAGCTCTAAGGGGTTCACCTTCTTCCTTCCACATCACAGAGGAGGCAATTTGCAAATAGATCGAATGGAGAAAGAAATGGAGTCAACACAGGAGAGGGACCTGCCAGGACTCTCTGGTCCGTGGAGGCTCTGGCCCAGCTCTGCCTCTTACCTTCTGTCTCTCAGCTAACAAACCACTTGCACTAGAGCTAGTTAGAGGTGGTTTCTGTCACTTGCAGCTAAAAGAGTTCTGGCAAACACAGATGGAAGTACGCTAGGAATGTTATATATCAGGAGCCTCAAAAATGCTCATCCCCTTTTACCTCACGGTCTTTATTCTTTAAAAATAATTAAAATGTTTAATGAATAATTGGTCAGATTGAGCAAATAAAGTACTTAGATCAAAATACACATGAGGTACAGAGGCACTTTTAACAATCCTGTGCTCACACTTTTGAGTTTGTGTTACATTTCAAAGATATTATTATTTCTGCCTTAGTTTTATGTTTGCTTCTCTATATAGCTGGTCCACTGTATTTTTCCTGAAGTCTTAAGAAACAGCCTTCAGAGGTTAAAAACTGGCATAAACTATGGGTCCATATAAATAAACACTTATCTATTTTTCAGATCAAACTGCAATTGAGCTGAAGATACCTGTAAGGGCCCCAAGCAGGCCCTGCTGCAACACGCCGCATAAGATCTGGGTATGTTCACATTTCAAATGAGTTTCTTGAGCTTCTTTAGGCAGCAATCTGGTTTTGGAGGCCTCTGACCCAAGTCCGACAAACTACAATGGCTTTGGCAGAGGCAAAACTGGAGGTCAGGAAATGTGAAACCTGCGGTTAGGTCCTTGTGGAAGTCCTCTGGTAAGTGGTGTGACCTTGTTAAGCCTTGCACACCACATTTGTATAATAAGACATTGGACCAGATGTTGTTTTACAACTCTGCGGCTCCAGGCACTTGTGTTTTATGATTTCTTATCAGGTGGCATTTTGAAAGGAATTTTGCCATGGGCTTGGTTGAGGAGTGCCCTTGGTGCAACCCCTAGTCCTGGTGCAACCCCTAGTCCAGAGCAGGCCTCAGGCAGTCCTGGGGAGAATTTGCATAGATGAGTTCTCCTCTGAAGGAAACCTGTCCCCTAGGTCTTAGAGCCAGGTCTCTGCAGCCCACCTCCCAAGGGCATGCACCTGACTTGATCTGAATTCTGTTCCCAGCTGAAGGCAGCCAGGAAGTGGTGGGGTCTGATCCCAGGATGAACTGGTGGTTTGGGCTTTACAGGATTCCACTTTATGTTAGAACAACGACTTGAAGTAGATTTTATGATTTTTTTTCCTCAGGAAGAAACTCAGGCTCTGAGAGTTCTAGGGATAGCTGGTGAATGGGAGCTAAATTCACAGACTTTCAGTCTTTTCATTGCTGTGGATTTTGCCCCCGCTAACAACCCTGCAGGTGGACACCACGGATGCTCGCGCACGGTGTGGGATGTGCATTCACAGAGCGACATCAGGTGGATTTCCACTTCTGTCATTTTTCCTTTTTGCTTGGCGGTATTGGGAATTGAACCCAGGCGGGCACTTTATCCCTAAAGCTGTACCCCCAGCTCTTTTATCTTATATTACGTCATCCAGGTTGGCTTTGGATGTGTGTGATCCCCTGGCTTAGCCTCCCAAGTGGCCTAGCTGCCGGTACAGGAATGTGTCATCACACTTGCTTCTCTCTCAGGTTTAGTGCCACAATGTAGTATCTGTGTTGTCACGCACCAGCAGTGGCCTAACACAGCTTTGCTCTTTGCACTCTCTGTGTGTCCTTGAACAAGTTGATCTTTCTGGGTTTCTTTCTGTCTCGTCACCTGTAAAATGGGAAGGAAGCTCACACCAGCCTCCTCAAGGCTGTAAGAGTTAAAGAGAATTGTTTAGCATATTGAGCTTTCAAAAAGGTTAATGATGTAAAGAATCTATTTCACAGTAGATGCTGCTGTTCCTAATTCTCATTTTACTATTAAATCCACCCCTTCCCCCATCCCTACTACTGTCTTAGTCGAGGCTGCCTGCTACTTCCATTATTATCCCTCCCAAATTTATTTTCTCCTCAGGAACCACAGTGTTATGGTGAGATGACTTCACGCTTTAACTTTCTCACTGCATCTAGGATTTCATTTTGTTGCCATGGTTTCTTGGTCCCTGGACCTGTTGTAGCCATTAACCTTATTGCTTATTGTCCCTCAGTCATATGGGGCTTTTCTTGTTTTCTGAAACTTGGAAGTCACTAAGCTGTCCGCACTTTGGGGCACAGGCTATCTACGTCAGAGCTCAATCCTCTGCTCTCCACAGGGCTGTCTTCTCATTCTTCTAGTACCAGCATGAATACTTCCTTTAGGGGGCTGTCTTTGGCCACCTTGATCAAAGATCTGTTTCCTCTTCATTTTTTTATGCTCTTGCTAATAGTTAGTTTGTTCAGCAGATATTTAGTAAAATTTGTGATTATTTTGGTTGTGTGTGTATGTATGTATGTTTATATGCATGCATGTATGTATACATGTATGTGTGTGATGCTGCTGTTGTGCTTTTCTAATCTCTTCAGAGTCCTTTAGATTTCTAGCCAATTCAGCTCATTTCCAAGTTTTTTTTTTTTTTTTTCCTAAAACCAGCTCTGCTTGGGTCTTTAAATTTGAAGGGTCTGTTTTTCTTCAGCTCCTTGTATATTCTAGTTATTAGCCTCCTGTTTGAGGTATACGTGGTGAATATTTTTTTCCATTCTGTTGGTTCTTTCTTTACTCTGTTGATAATTTCCTTTGCTGTACAGAAACTTTTTAATTTGAAATAATCCCATTTGTTGATTCTGGGAGCTATTTCTTTTGCCGTGGGTGTCTTATTAAGAAAGTCTTTGCCTACACTTGTATCTTTTAGAGTTTTACTGCTTTTGTCTTCCAGGAGGCTCAGGGTTTTAATTTTAATATCTAGGTCTTTGATCGACTTTGATTTAATTTTGGTGAACAGTGAGAGGTGTGTGTCTATATTCATTCTCCTGCATGTAGGTATCCAATTTTTCCAGCACCATTTGTTGAAGAGGCAATTCTCAGAAGTTCAAATGGCCAATAAATACATGAAAAGATGTTCAGCATCTTTAACTTTTAGAGAAGTGCAAATCAGAATATCACTAAGATGCCATCTGACCCCAGAGAGAATGGCGTATATCAAGAACACAAACATCAACCAGTGCTGGTCAGGCTATGGGGGAAAGGACCCTCTGATGCTGCTGGTGTGAATATAAACTGGTACAACCACTATGGAGGGAAATATGAATATGCCTCAATAGGCTGAAAATAAATATTCCTGTCAGTCCAATGATACCTCTTCTGGGAATTTTTCCAAAAGAGTTAAAAGCATCGTATAAAAGAGATACACATATACCCATGCGATTAGCAGCACAACTAACAATAGCTAAAATGCGGAAGACACCAAAATACTCATCAACACACCAATGGATAGGATACATACATTGTGGTATTTGTACACAATGGAATACTACTTGTCTGTAAAGACAGATAGGCTTGAGGCTTTTGTAGGTAAATGGATGCAATTTGGGATTATCATGCTCAGGGAAGTGAGTCAGATGCAGAAGGTTATATATTGTATGGTTTATCTAATATGAGAATCCAGAATCCAGCCATTTTGTAGAACTAAATGGAGAAGGTAGTGTGAACTAGTAGGGAGGGGGAGGAAGTAGGAGGGTCAGGAAGGGAGAGGGAAGGGTTTGTCATTTTGACATGATATTTATGTACACAAAATACTCAAGTTCAATGTAAACATGAAATACCACATATATACATATCAATAAAATGGAGGTAAAAACAAAATCAGCTTTGCTCCTAGGGCAGCTCTTAACCAATGTCTGATAGGCATAGGGGTATAAATACCCCAGATTTCTCATCTCTTGGTTAGAATCATCCTGAGATCTGAGTTACACAGTTTCTCTCAGTTGTCCCCAAAAGATTAAACACTAGTGGAAGTGGCTTTATGAGACATCTTCAGTGGCCATCTTTTTCTTCCCTATATGTCCTTATGACTCCAGAATAATCTAGGTGCACTCAGTCCTCATCTTGAGGACTGCTTCTTAAGAAAATCTCACTGAGACCATGAATTTTTGTTACTGTTTTTAATTCCAGTAGAGTGCATACTCTATGTATGTGTCCTAGTATCTAATTTAGTGTCCAGTGCCTACTGATCCCCAGACATTAATTCAGTATAGATTTGTGAAATGAGCAAATGCCAGTGGTTATTATTAAAATGTGGACTTTCACTGAGTTTGGCTTATACCAGTAGTCTACATACACACATAGAATGTGAAATGTTCTCTCTAAAATGTGAAGCAAAAAAAAAAAAAGATCCTTTCCTATATAGTATTTTCAAGATTAGTATTCCTGCTAAGATGTTGTTTTAGCAAGGTTTGTTATGGCTATAGGCTATTCACAGGGGAAGGATCTCAGGAAAATGCCCTTAGGATTATGGTAATTCTTCCTGGAGAGACCCGAAACCCAGTATGAACGTGCTGAGAAGATAGTTAGTGGGTAAAACCCCATCATGCTTATTTGTGGGTTGCTTGGACAGAATGCAGCTGGACTTTGGACCAGGTGTCCTTTATGGAATACAACAATACTTGCGCAGAGAATGTGACAATTCTAATGCTTCACAGTAACAAAACCACTAACATGTGCTAAGTGCTTTTATGGGCATGTTCTTGAGAGGCCAGTCAATCCTCATAACTAGTGTGTGGGGAAGGTCACTTGATGAAGAGGCTGAGGCTCATGGGTGTTAATTGACTTGCTCAAAGGCATAAGGCTGACAAAAGATAGAACCAGGGCTTTAAACCAGTTGTTACTTAGAGCTTCTGCTCTTAAGAATTCTTCTATATTATGCCCTGGGTTGGAAATACTTAAAACCATTTCATTAGGTGAAATAGGTCAAGTATTCCAGCCCGAAGAAAATAAGATATTAAAAGAAAACACAACTATCTTGATTTTCCTCCAGAAAGCTGTAAGTTCCCTCAGAGAAGGAGCAAATGTGTTTTGTGTGGCTCATTTGCAAGAGGATTTTTCTAATATTATGATCTAGAGATGAAGGGCAGAGAGCATGCCCAGGCCCTGGAGACCTGAATGCATCACTTCTGCGGGTCTCTCTAGGAAGTTTAAGAGAGGATTGAGGCACGGGAGAAGTGGTTGGTACTGTGTAGTTTTAGAGTGCCAAGCTTCAAACTAGTAACATGGCTTCAGAGAAATTTGCTAGTCATGTTAAATAAAAAAGATATATGCTGTCTGTTCTCTGCATAGGGGAGGCAGAGCTATGGTGCTACAAGATGAACACATATTAGGTGATGACTAGGAGTAGTCATTCTCCAAGGGGAGCTTGGGACAAGTGACCCACTTCTCCTGAACCTCAGCTTTCTTATCTGTGGGTAAAGCATTTAGCATAGGCTCTATTTTCAGAAAGCCTTCAAATTTGTATTTTTCTTCTTGGAAGACAAATGCAAAGATTTCTGTATCTTTTGCATTTCTATGAAATATAAAGAGGGAGAATTTTTACACTTGGAATGCTGGAATTTTGAGACAAAGAGAATTTGGGACTTTGCCTGCAGCCACAGTAATTGCTAAGATTTATTAAGCACTCAGACTCACTGCATGTCACACAGTAGTTTTCTGTGAAGACAGAATTCCAGGCCCTTCTTTTCTCCACCTATAATGGATCGTTTTGCCTATTTGGGTGACAGGTTTCTGCAAGGAATGAAATGTAAATATTTTGTTCTGACTCTTTTTATGTAACAGTAAAAGCAGAGCAGTTCTGGGCCAGAGCTTGTCACAGCCCTTGATAAAATGTTTCCCCTGACGTCCTCCCTCACACATTCATTTCTGCTTGACTCCCGTCCCTGTTCCCTGCCTGCCCTGGTGTTTGTTTTCCATGTCTAGATCTCACAAGTACCTTTTCTGATTTTCTTCTCTATCTTCCTCTTTTTTCCCCACTCAATGTGTCCCTGTCTCCAATCTCTCTCTCTCTCTCTCTCTCTCTCTCTCTCTCTCTCTCTCTCTCTCTCTCTCTCTCTCTCTGTACCTAAATTCATTTTTATAACTTAAATCCATAAATTTCTGACCTGTAAGTACCGTAGTGAGCACACAGCCTATCGTTAACCCAGAGATGGGTTTGCCCAGGACTTAAGTCATGCACTGGAAGCTTATCAACAGTGTTAGAATAGTGAGGTAGGAGCCCACAGGACCTGATCAGCAACGGCAGGTAGTGTAGGGCTCCAAGGGTTCAGGTTCTCGCAAAACCACCGTACTGGCCTGGGTCACTTTGGCTGATCTGATTAGAGACCCGGCCTTGCCTTCAGACCGGAACTGGCTGAAGCCCTGCCCCTGCTACTTGCTGGAAGTTTTCTTGAAATAAGAGAAAGTAACATAGACCCCCCAAGTATTATGGGGAGGATTAAAGAAAAGCCATGCTTCTTTGCACAGTGCCTGGCATGCGGTACATGCTACATGACGGTAGCAGTTATTAAGGCGACGATAAGCCACCGCCTCCTTCAGCCTTTTGCCCCGTTTCCTCCACCCTTCTCTCCCAGGCAATGGGACGGAGCACTCCACACTTAACTCATTCGCTCAGTTGTCCAGGTTTTGGGATAAACTGGAATGGAGAAAGGCAGGGAAGCCAGGACATGTCCCAACTACAGACTGATGATTGTGAAAAAAAAAAATGCTAGTTTTAAAAAGATCTCACAAAGCAATAAAATGCAATAAAAAATGCATTAATTACAAGCTTTAAGGGTCTTTCTTTTTCCTTTTTAATACAAAGAAAAGTCAAAGGAAGAGATGGAAAGAAACTCATTTTTTCTTTTTCTGTTAGAAGGCAGGCTTCTGTCTTGTATGATTTCTCGAGAAGAAGAAAACATTGCTGTCTGTTTGGATTCTTCTCTTCCGCTCTTGCTCCCTGCATTAAATGTACAAGCCTATCTACTTGGGGTTCCCTCCACTAAGAGTTCTCCAGCCGAAGGAGGCAACTGGGGCCTGGAAGGTTGCCTTCCTGCTTCTCCAAAGAGTGGGACAGGAATGTTTCTATCCTTCGCCCCTCCAGTTCTCTGCCCTTCCTGTGTACTAAGCAGAATTCCCAAGTAAGATTTATTGCTACCTGGCCTTTCTGATATCAAAGCAGCTTGTTAGTGTTGCAGATAAACACCCTTCGTGAACTCAGCCTTACGGAATTCTATTCCTGCTTTGTACCCAGTGATTTTGTCACATTACCTTGGCAACCAATTAAAATACTTTTATGTGTATACCAATACAATCCTGCAAAACTCGGGGCAACCTGCTTGGAAGGTGCCGGCATGCCAGCCAGCTGGTGTTTTCTTTGCAATCTAGCACCCTTGGCTTCCTTGTCACCTCTGACTCCCCTGAAAACTCCTGTGTGCTGCCTCCAACACACTTGGCCTTGAGTCAAGAAACTCCCTTGTCAATTAGAAAGGGGCCTGTCGGGCCCTTGGGGACAAAAATGGCTGGCACACTGTTTCTCTTCTAGCCTGAAAGAAGCTAGGAGGAGCTCCTCAGCCTTGAAGTTGGTTGGTAAATCAAAGTGAAGTTTCTTGTAATATGGCAAATATTATGTTCTTAATAATTAAATCTGAAGTGAGCATCAGTTGCGTTTTAGGCACTGTGCTGACCACAGGGAGGACAAGACATCTGCTTATCTATGATCTAGTATGTAAGAAACGTGAGCAGACAGTCCTGTGCAGTCTGATGTGCTGTGAAGCTGGGAACCTGAGGGGAAAACTAAGGCTGACCTGGCGAATCAGGGGGCCGAATGCCCAGAAGAGTGAAGGTTACAGTGACACCTGACAACAGGTTGTAGTCAGCTCACCGGGGTAGTTTCCTGATGTCAGCATCACAGGACATTAGCGGTCTGTGGTTAAATGTGGTAGCATTTGAAAAGATAAGCGTACCTGGTGCAGACAAGCAGATAGTTAATCTTACTAGGAGCTGTACGTGCTCAGCTTCACATGTTTTAAACACATTATAGATATACTCTTATTAAATTCTCCCAGTGACCCTGTGAAGTGAGGCTTGCTATTTCCATTATGTAGCAATGACAGTCAGCTGCTAAGCAACTTGCTTGGAAGTGCACAGAGCCTTTTTGCTGGCCCACAGTACTTGTATTATTAGGAGTATAGGGAGATCCATTAGAAAAATCAGAATATACATTTTTAAAAAATGACACTGGCTTTGCTTTGGATCTGGAGAGTTTCCTAAAAGCCTCATATATTTGGATATAGTGGGGTAACTGCGGAACCATGTGTAATTGGGAGGTAGGGCCTGGCTGGAGGGGCAGATGTTTGAGGTTTGACCTGGAGGGCTGGTGTCAATTTGTTGAGATGGAGGGTGCCCAGGGTAGAGCTTTCAGGTGTGCATGGTTGACTTGTGGCCCAGGAAGTGAGAGTGGGGTACCCACCTTAGGTGTGTGGGGCCAAACTGGCAGCTTGAAGTAATTAAAGGAAGGAAGAAGAAACAGTGTTACACCTTGTTCCTGGGAAAGCTCTATCCTTGCCTGAGTCTCCAGATACCAGCTCGCTCCTATCATTTGGCTACTTCTTCACTTGGCTTCTGTCTTCAATGCTGTGAGCAGCTCTCTAGCCTCTGCCATGAGCTTCACCATTGCCAGCTGCCCCAGGAATGAACTGTGTGAGACCTTCTGAAACTGTGAGCTGAACAGTTATAGATGTCGAATATTTTGTCTCAGCAATGAGAAAGTCACTAGCAATCACAATCAGTTGCTAAGTAACTTACCCAGAAGCACACAAGCAGAGCCTTTCTTTGGAATCACAGTACTGTGCTTACTTGTATCATTAGAAGTCGAAGGAGAACCATTAGAAAAATTGGAATACACAGTTTTTGAAAATGATACTAGAACATCTATTCCTCTATTCAGAATTTTTTTAAAAAAATGCACCAGGTGCTGGAGGAAGGGAAAACTGGGGAGTTACTGTTTAATGGGTACAGAATTTCAGTTTGAAAAGATGAAACTATTCTGCAGATGGATAATGGTGATGAATGTACAGCAATGTGAATTACCTAATACCACTGAACTCTACAGTTAGAAAAGGCTAAAATGATAGATTTTGTATTATGTATATTTTACCACAAAAAATAATTGTCCAAAGAATGGTAAAGTCAAGGTATTGGCAGCATAAGAGCTGGCGGGACCTCTTCCTACCTGCAGGGCCGGCATTCCTTCGTGGTGGAAGCCAGGTCCATCAAACTTCTAACTTAGTGGCCAGTTCCTTTAGAGCCTCTTCGTTTCTGTCACTGGTCTTCCTGTGACTAAGTGAAAACCATCTCATTATAAAGTATTGCTCTCAAGATCAAAAAACATACAGAATTTGTGGAGTGTGATGCAGGAGTTTAGCTGTAGAGTGACTTTTCCTGTCTTCTTCCGGTTAGCAACTCATGAGCCCAGGTTCATGATTTTGAGCCTGGCACTTTGTGTTTTCTAGATGGTGATGTTTGTCATCCCAAAAGTTATTTAATGAGGTGATTTAATTCAAGAGTATTCCAGCCACCGCATGCTTTCTGCCTACTACAGAGTACTGCTCATTCTCTATAGCTCCGAAATGGCTTGATTCATGAAGGGCTCATGTCTACACCATGAAGAGTTACTTCATGATTCCACAAAGTCTGCCACAGATACGAATGTGTTTGTGTTTTAATCTTCCTTTCTAAGATATTTGGAGGTTGATACTATGAGTTAGGCTGCAGCCTAGGGTATAGTATGTAAAAATAAGAATGTATGTGTGTTTTAATCTTCCATTCTAAGATATTTGGAGGTTGATACTATGAGTTAGGCTGCAGCCTAGGTGCTCAGTGTATAGTATGTAAAAATAAGACCAAATGCCTGCTCTCTTTATGCCTGGAAAAAAAAAGATTGGAGAAATGACAAAGATCTGAGATAAGCTCAGATGCTTGGAGTCCTGGAGTCCGAGCCCTTGAGCATCCATGTCGGAGTCTTTAGGACAGAGCTTGGCACATACGTAGACACAATGTGTTGAGTGTACTGGCTTCTGAGCTGGGGATCTGGAGGAGTGTTATACAGAAGGCTGACATGGACCCAACTACCAGATTTTGCTCATGGTGAAAGGCCTTCTCTTCCCTTACCCACATCTACCCCTTGCTTTGGATGCTCTGGCTGGCCTTCATATGTACCACGGTTGTAGGGTAACCTGACCATTTTCACAGAAAAGAATGGCTCTGTCTGCCGTGACATGGAGACTGCTGCTCAGTTGCTAAATAAGCTCAGCTACCCACTTGGGGTGGAGAGATCTTGTTTGACAGCATTGAATCTAAGTTGCTGTAGATATAGCTGATAGGCCACATGATAGCAAGTAACCAATTTGGCATGACAGCTCTTGGAGAGACTTGATTCCCGAGAACAGTTGGCATGCATCTTAGTAGCCGTATCTAGTCACTCTGATAAGAAGGTAGGCATCTAGTCACCCTGTCTCATCTGCATCTTGTTCCTTCTCCCTCTCCTCCAACTTCCATTCTAATTCAACATGTTCCCGTCCTGTCTTGCCTCTCCTAGCACCAGTCCTCAGAACAGACCCTTGTATATCCTTCCCAACCCTTGAAACACCTGCTTTTTAAGGAAGTTTCTTTTTATTGACCAAGCTTCATTTCCCTCAAACTGAACCACCTTACTCCTTGGCATTCTCATATATCATAATTTGTTTTAATCAACTTTATTGAGCTATGATTTACATGTGCAAACTGCAACAATTTAAAGTTTAATGACTTTTGAAAAATCTACATATCATCACATAAAACGTTTCCATTATTTCATAATCACTATAGTTCATAATTTGACCATTCCATAATTCTATATTAATGGAATAATATTAATGATAACATACTTTTTGCATCTCAATATTTCTAACATTTAATGTGTCTCACAGTGAGCAGCTAACATGGTAGTGTTTCCCTCTTCCCTTAAGAGCTATACCTAAACAGGCAATAGATTTTATAATATTTTATAATCAGTGTCCGTATCTTGGATACACATGTATATATGTGTATTTTTATGCATGTTTACTGGCAGACAAATCTGAGCTACACAGTTAGCATCGGAAAGGTGAGGTTGTCACTTCATTCTGTAGGTTACTACAGTGCCTAGGGCTGGAAATTGGTAGCAACCAAATAAATATTGCAGAGGATGGTTGATACTGAATTTCAGGGCTGTTTAAAAATATTTCTTATATTGTGACTGAGCATATTAGGTTTGAAAGAGCATTTCCCAAATTCTGTCCTACGGACAATTAATATTATTAAATTGCTGTCAAAAGGGAGAGGCATTCTTATTATAATCTCCCACTTTGAGATTCCCAGAATGTTAATAGTTGCAAAAAGGTCCCTCAGCAAAAGTACAGCAATGCTTTTGAATGAAAAATTTATTTTTTCCCATAAGTATTAATTTTACTAGTGAATGCTTGAGATACATGTTATTTACATCCAACTATCATACCTTAAACATTTTTCTTTCCGTTTCTTCTTTCTTCCCCATTAACTCCCATCCGAGACTCCCTTTCTTTCTCCCCAAATTTTACCTAGGGAGGTAAACGTTTTTTATCTTCTCTCTCTTTTTTCCATGTCTTCCCTCTTGTATTTTGCTTTAAAAGGAAATTTTAGCTTTATTCTAATTTCAGATTTATTTGGTTCTGAAGCTTTGTGGAATATTACAGAACATACCTTGTGAAAGGCTGGTCTAAAGCATAGGTGTGAATAGAAAGAATGGGCAAGAAAGGGAGAAGAAACCCAGTAGAGGCGTGTTTGAGCTGCTCTCGGCTAAGCCCAGAGCAATGTTATGACACCTGGGATGGGTCAGATGAGGATGCTCCTACGAGTCATGGCCAACCAAGGACTTTCTCTCTAAAATCTCTTTATAATATTAAAGAACAAGTGGTCAGATAATCACTCCAAGAGAAAAGGAAAACAATGTAGAAATATATATTAGCTAATCCCCAGGTGATATGTCCTAGTGCCTGTGGTGGGTAATTGAGGTCAAGTGAGGAAAATGCTGGACCCCCCCCCCACCTGCCTTAAAGCTTAGGCCATCCCACAGGGAATGGACTGCTGTGCTTGGCCAGATGCTTTTAACCAATTAGAAAAACGAAGAAGGTAATAGAACATTTGGCTCAATAAGGTAGGGAGGAGCCCACCTGCAGAATTACTTTCATCATCTAAATGATGGCAAAGACCTTCCCAGAAATCGCCTTTCACCCATGCACACAAAAATGGAAGAAAATGAGAACAGGCTCTGTGAATATCAGGTGAGACTAGAAGCAATGCACGAATTCTATTTCATTTTTTCCCCAGTATCATTTAAAGAGTTATCATGAGTAAAACTGGCTTTTTTCTCCTGGTACATATTTCTATGAATTTTAATACATGTATAGATTCATTTAACTACCAGTTCAATCAAGATGCAGAGCAGCTCTGCTCACCCATGAAACTCCTTCTTGCTGCGTCCGTGCCATCAGCTTCCCCTTCCAACCCTTAACTTCCGGCAACCACGGATGCGTTTCCCTTCATGGTAGTTTTGTCTTTCCAAGAACTCCCTTTCCATTTGAAATTTCCTAAGTCACCTTTGAACAATTTTTAAAACGAGAGTCTCTGAATATTTGTGTGCGAGTGCACAAAACTCTGACAGCAGACTCTCTCCTATCTTGTCAGTGTTTGGTTACTCATTGTTGATAATATTTGTCAGCTCTTACTCTGCATGAGGGACGTGCGCTTAGCTCTACCTACTCGCCATCTCATTTTAACTTCACAATCGCCTGATGCTTTCTCGACACCGTCCTTATCTCCATTTTAGAAATATGGAAACTGAGGATCAGAAGAGTTAAATGACTTGCCTAAGGTCTCAGTAAGCAAATGATTGAATCCCAGCACAAATACAGTCCCAACTGACTGTCAATCTTTAAATATTTATAGTCATCAATAACAGGGAGTGGGGAATGGCAACCAGGAAGGTGGCACATTGAGAGAGGTTGGTAGCGTTGTCAATTTGGTGCCATATGGTTTTTAAAAACGTTTGCAAAAATGTGTGATGCTGGAAAATCGTATGGGTCTCCTGACTTCTCAAGCCCAGCCTTGACCTGTCCCTCTCTTCTGTCTGCACATATGGTGTGTGCTGTTGCAGGAGGTACTTGCCTGCTGTCTTTAGGAGCCTGGGGTGATTTTAATCACCCTGCAAATTTAGCAGAAACCATCACCTGTATCACAACTCTGACCCAGAACATCACATCTGAGACCCTGAAAAGGGGCTGGGCCACTTTCTGGTTTCTATCTAACCTCAATTCCCGAAAGTGCTTTCTGACCTCATTTTCTCCCTGTGATTGCTTATAACACCTGCTGAAAACATTTCTCCGACAAAGCTGCCTGTCCTGCCTGTTGGTAATAGGAGGAATGTCCTCGCTGATATGGAATGAGACAGAAAGGTGCGTGATTGGCATGATGTATGACAATGTAGGGAGAAAGCCTAGCCTTATGAAACCCAGGGTGGAAGCACTGTGGTGGGGAATAGCGTATGGGCCAGGGGGAAGGATAGAAAAGTTAGTGAAGAGCCAATGACGCTTTGTGTGTGGTGTTCATTTGAACTGCATTTGGGGAAGTGAAGTTAGGGAGCTTTCTCCTAGAACCAACTCCTAGCTCCCTAGGAGTCCAGGAAGGGAGCTGTACATTCTAAACAGAATCACACATCTGAATTATGGACACAGGTCATTTGGAGGGTAAACAAAACACGCTAGAAGTCAAGAGACCAAGGACCATCTCAGAGTGACACTTGATTAACATGGGGGTGACAGAGGGCGTGTAACTTAGAAAGTGTTGAGTCACTTCAATAACAATCACAAGAATCACAGCTAACATTTATTGAATGCTTAATATGAGCCAGTCACGAGCTAATTGACGTGAATCATCTCATTTATTCCTCACAACAACCCTCTGAGGCAGGTTCTACTATTATCTTCAATTTACAGGGGGAGAATTGGATACCCTGGAATTTAAATGACTCATCCAAAGTACACAACCATTGAGGGGTAAAATCGGGTTTTAGGTTTTGGTATTTCTTGAACTGGAGCCTGCAAATGTTTAACTCCTTTGCTTTACTGTCTCTTCTATTTCAGAAACATTACCAAAGGTGAGAGAGGGAAGAGGAAAACAGATCTTATACCCAGGAACTCAAAAATCCTTTTGAAGGCTTGCAAAGTTCCTCTGGCTCAACTGTTTTGGGGGAGGAAAGAGAACCAGTGGGATCTGTACTGCGAGGGGCTCTCTAATCTTCTGATGCTACTTGTTGGTTTGACATAATTGCGTGCTGTAAAAACCTACAGTCATTTCTCAAGTTTTCTTTTTACACAATCAGTTTGGGAGGGATTTAGATGTGTAGGCACAATGGGCCAATTTTTCTTTCTCTCGGGCTGGCACCATGAGGTATGACTGTTGGTTCCACCCTGGCAGACTGGCTGGCACAAGATGCATCAGGTCTCTTTGAGCCAACAAAAAGATCTTGATGAGCTTGTTTTTTGGATGAGCCTAGGTGAGCAGAACAGACTTTGGGCTCAAGAAACTGATGGGTGGGGAGTTAAATGAATTCTTTCAGTGAGCCATGTTATCAACGTATCCTCTCAAAGAGGTGTTTTACAAAATGGTACCCTGTGACAACTGGTTATTTATGTCTTCTTAGGGCAGTACTTTATACTTAATATTATCCTGGTTTGGACTCATCACAGACTCAAGTTTAGTAATAATACCTATCACACTGTCCTGCAAGGACTATAACGCCTGTATTTTGTAGAATGCCTCATGCATGGCAAGGCACAATAAACAGTCAACAATAATGCTTACACTATGATAATGATCTTCCAAATGCCTTTCATCTAAGACTCTAAAAGTGCGTTGCAAACACTAATTAGTTAGGTTTCACACTGGTTCTCTGTTTTTACAATACATTTTCCCATTTTACTGAATTTTAAATTGAGACTCAGCTAACTTAAATGGCTTGCCCAAAGTCATACAGCAACTTTAAATGAAAGATAATGATGGCGCTTGGTATTTACCTGGTAGATGTTTTCTAAGTGAGATGGCATGTTGCAAAGATAGTTTCCGTACCATCCCAGAGGAAGGTGGTTAGCAAGTATTACTAGCTGTGGGCTACATTGGATAAACCGAGGCAGATAGGGCCAGTAACACAGGAGGATTTAAAAGGTGTTTACATTTTTAGGAGAAGAAGCAAGTTACAAAATGATGCCATATTTACATCCAGAAGTGGATCTGCTCATGTATTCATTAAGAGAGGCAAAAGGAAGGAGATGAGCTCTCTAAGAATGGACAGCTCAGGAAATGCAGGCAACAGGGGCAACGAGAGGAGGAGGCCAGCTCCGTCCACTCTGATGCAGAGCAGAGGCTCATCAAGGGCCAGTCAGTTCTGTGTTTCAGCCTCCCAACAGGCCTTGGTCTAGAGAGCACCTTGGAAGCTTAGTACACACACATCACAAGTGTGACCTCACAAGTCCCTGAGGAAGAGTTCCAAGGCCACCCAATACCTTAGTGGCTTGCTCTTATGTACAGAAACCCTCTTCTTAATCTCTTGCACTAAGAAGGTCTCCCGAATCCTCTATAGTCAAAAACTTGCTACCTTTTCTTAGCAACACAGCCTTGCTGAAAAAGCAAAAACCTGAAGAAAAAGTATGCAAATCTGACAAGAAAACCTGCCTCCTCCCTGCTTGAGAACATTTCCTTAGTGAGTAATGGAAGTCCTGAAAGGCAAGTTAGGATTTTGCTGGGAGGGGTAGAAGGTTGTTCGGCCTTAGGGATTTAAGAAGGATTTACTCACCCAAAGTTAGAGTCTTTTCCTCTAGAACAAGGTGTGTTTGGGGGAAGTTTGCCCCCACCCTCACTATGCCTTATCAGGACTGTAGATTCTGATGACTGACCAGGCCAGGGACAGTGCGGAAGCTAAGGAGGACGGACAGGCCCTTTTCTGGTTGGTGTTCACGCACATGCGCACAACAGCAAGGAAATTCTGCCGCGAGGGAGTCACACGCCAATGCCTACTTCTTTCCAGTCTCATTTTGAATGTTTGCACACATCCCTACCACATGGCTGGCTTAAAGCTGCGGTGAGCTGAGCTCATGGAGGGAAATTGCAGAAAATCGCGCTGAATGCACTTCACAAGTCTCTTTTCTGGAGTAAAGAAGGAGTCTTGCGCAAACACACCCGCTGCCCCTCCTCAGGACAGAGCTCTGGGTCCTGGTGCCATTATTAAAGCTTGCTTTTGGCGAGGCTTCCAAGAAGGTAGCCTTGATTTTCTAGGTATGCCAACAACCCAGGTCATAGCTTTCTGTCCCCTTCGGCCCAAGGACTTCGGGGTGACAGTGCAAACATTCCTACTGAACCTACAGGACCACATATCTCTCTAGAGATGGGCCCTAACAGCATGCCACAACAACCTCGCCGCCAGATCAGATAAAGTCCTCAGGGTCAACTTGCAAGGCCGGCTGGAGGGATTCCCATTATCCAAACACGGAAGGCAAGACTGAGTGATTTCCTGGGCGGCGTGACAGAAGCGCCTGGTCGCGTTTCAGCTGCAGCCCTCCATGTGTGTTTCTGTACCTGTGTGCGTTCTATTCATTTAGTCAAGTGGGACCTATCCGCAGGGCTCCTGTCCGCATGCGCGGTGCTTCCCAGCCCAGACTTGGCTGCGGTTCCAGGAGTCAAATACCTTGATAGCCTCAAACAGATTATGGAGGAGCATTGTCACAACAGTGCTTTATGACCGGGCACCGGAAGACAGATTTGGGTAGAATTCAAACAATACCTGACATTTGGAAACTTCTGAGAGAACTTAAAAGCAACCCTCAGGTGCGTTCCTTTTCTCCCCATATCTCTCACTCTGGGCGTTTTCAGTGCCCAAGTCGGGCCTCAGAGCAACAGAAGTGAGAGAAGAAAGTGGATCTCCAAGGTTTCCCTGTTCTGTTACCTCCGAAGACGCAGCAAGGAGAGCTAGGGAGCGTTAGAGGGCCCAAAGAGTCTGCTAGGCTGGGTAGACTCAGGGCCTCACCGTCTCAGTGACAGGATCACTGGTCCCCGAGACTTATTTCTGGGCATCACCGGTGGCACTCTACATGTAACTAAGCGGCTGTTCTCCAGCCCCCAGTGTACGCGCGCCAAGCGGACGTGGCTTTAGCAAGGAGGATCTCTCTTACCCCATCCACGTGGATCCTGATACCGGGCACGGGCCGGAGGGGCCTAGCCTGCAGACTTCTCGGGCTGGTCCTGCTCTTCCTGTTGTCCTGCGAGGTCAGCACCCCAGGCCTGCGGAAGGAGCCCCCTCTCCCGGAGCTCTGTCCCGAGCGCACCCCGTCCAGGAGGCGCACCAGCAGCAGGTTGGCTGGCAGCGCCTCGATGCTGCAGAGCACCAGCGTCCTGCACTCGGGGCACCGCAGCTCCTTGTGGGCCTTCAGGATCCTCTGTAGACATGGCTTGCAGAAGGTGTGCTGGCAGGGGAGAACTCTGGCTGTGACATCGAGCTTTTCAAAGCACACAGGGCACTCCAGAAGATCAAGTAACGTCAAATCATCCATTTTGTCTTAGAGCTCTCCTCCGCATCTGGAGGAAGGAGCGGGGTCTACATGGCACGGGCAGCTGAGCCAAGAGACCACTGCTGCTCCCTTCACGGTGTCAGAATTCCTGCCTGTCAGGAGAAAGCAAGGGAGGGGGGAAAATGTGACTGCTCTGAGAGGTCTGTCCCACCTACGTGGAGGCAGCGTCTCACAAAGCAGTTTGCAAGACTTTGTTCCGGAACCCAACTTTAAGATGACTCACTCTGATTCCGTGAGAGCAGGTTTCAGAGACTCAAGTCAGAGGGCGCTGGGCGCTCAGCAGGGAGGGCGGCTGGCCTGTCAACGGGCGCCACCGGCTCCAGCAGCCCGGGTGGCACAGGGCCTTTTCACCCTGCCTGGGCGAGGACTCCACTCTCGCTTCCCACGGTCACCTGTGGGACCTTGCCTCTCTATTCCTTCCTCTCCCCTAGCTCTGAGTTCGTCTCCCCTCCACATCGCCCACAGACAAGTCCGAGCAGGGAAATCCACCCGAATCTCGTGCAGGTAGACAACTGCGTCCCTCGCGGCAAATATATCCCCCACACTAATATTTTCTTCTAGCGATAAACAAGAAAAATTCCTACTAGGGCCCGTTTTACATTTTCTCCGGCCTCCGTTGCAGGCCGGGTGCTGGGCAGCCGCCCTCCCCTTCCTCCCTCCAGGCCGAGTCGTGCAGCCTGTGCAGTGACTTGCACAGTTGCTCTCAGTTCGAGCTGCAGCAGGAAGGAATTCGGGACTGTGGTTCTAACCTGCCAGGACCAGGCTGGAGGCGTGTGCGGCCGGGGTGCGTGTGGTCTGAGGACAGTCGTCGTCTAAGAAAGTTTCCTTTTAGGCGTCCGAAACCAAGTCCCCCAGTTGAGAAAAGTCTCCTGGGAAGAAGTCAGCTGTTTCTCACCAGTGCCAGCGGAGGTGTGGCGGGAGGGCTCGTGCCCCGCAGCTAGCCGCCGACGCGACACGCGAGGAGGAGGAGGAGGAGGAGGAGGGCGCGGAGGGGAGATGGCGCCTCGCCTTCCTCGGAGCCCTGTCCAAGGAAGCCAGCGCCAGCGGCTGCGGCGCGGGGGCCACTAGCCTGGCGCCTGCCCCCGCTGCCCGCCGAGCTCAGCCGGCGGCCCCCTCCCCGCAGGGCCGCGCTGCTCCAGCCGGCCGTGTTTCCAGCCGCCGCCGCCGCAGCCTCCGCTTTGAAAACTTTAACAAGTAGAGCCCTACTCATTTCAAAGGATCGCCTTACCCAGCCCTGTTAACACCTTCGCCGCCGGCTGGGCGGCTGGCTGGGCAGCTGCTCTTCCTGGAGTTTGTCCCCGCTGCCGAGCACTCCTTCAGGTCCCAGTGTCCGGGACAAGATCCTCAGAGGCGAGCCTAAGCCAGCCCCTAAGGCTAAGGGCGCACAAAGCCTGGGTGTGCTTCCGTGATCCTCGGTGTCCTTTCCATCCACCAAGTTGAAAACTGCCCAGTTATAAACATGCCCAGGTGATTGTGTTTACTTTAAACCTTTATAAAGACAAGCCAGCCATACGTGTATAAATACGGCCAAGCAGGCTGCCTAGAAAAATAGAGACGAGAGAGGAGTGATCTTTTGGTTCAATCTCTTTGAATTAAAAAAAAAAAATAGTGCCATGTACATACACATACTTGAGAAGTTAAAGCACAGAAGGAGTGTTTGAAAAAGAAGAAGCAATGGCCCCAGCTCCCGGCCTTCGGCACAGTACTTGCTTTAGCTGATTCATAGTTACGCTTCCATCTTTTTGATTTATCAATAATACGCCTCATGCAAAATTACAAAAGTATCCCATTGAGCAAGCAAATAATGCTTACGTGACCTATTAACAAGGTAGCCCCAATCTGTGTCAAGCACTGTTCCAAATACCTTACTGATACTACTCATCTGCTAAACCCTTTTAGGAATCCCGGGGTACACTAGATGCTCTGCCGTCACTGTATGCATGAGAGAATTGAGACATAAAGATGTGAGTAGCTCATCCCAGGAGACACGGCTAGGAGCAGGCAGGTGGTCTGAGGAGGACTTTAGGAGGAGAGAGATGGTTCAATGGAGCTGACCTTTATCTGGGATGGGGAGAAGCCAAGAGTTCATGGTCCTGATTGGCCAACCAAGTTCTCTTGCAGATCAGGCACCTGTGTCTGCAGAGAGCAAGTGATGATTTGAGTTTTATCTAGTGAGGTGGGGACAGATCTGGACCTAGAAGCTGGGTGTTTTTTGTTTAAATGGAGTTTCTGTTTCAACAAAGATAACTCCTTATTCTTGGACAAACACTTGGCTAGAGCTTCCTAAGAGACCAGAGGAGACCCAGAGGCCTGAAAATGCTGCTGGTTTTAAATATTCTTCTATGTTAGTTCTGAAAAACCAAGTATGTATGAAGCTCAAACTAAGGGACAGCTCTTCTGGGAAGGAGCAGATGAGCTATGAGTCTTAATTTTCATGCATGTTAATTTCACAGACCACTTATAACTCTTTTAATCTTGTGGGTATTTTTCTGAGACATGGTCTTGTTCTGTAGTCCAGGCTGGTCCTAAACTCTTCACGTGGCCCCATAAGGCTGGAGTTTCTGCTGCGGGAGTTGGCAGCATCCTGCCTTCTCTCACCTATTCTTACATATACCACCTCTGATGTATCCATATATGCCCCTTCATGCTTGCAAAAGGACTCACGTACACACAAATCTTAATTACAATTGTATTTAGGAAGCACTTGCTGTGTGCAGCAAACAAGGGCTAAGACTTCAAACCCATTGTCTTCCTGAATCCTCCCAAGCACCTTATGAAGTAGAGGTTGTAATTTTCCCAGTTTGGGATCTGAACCCAAGTTGGCCTAATCTCAAACTGTGTTTGCTTCTCATGTTGCAATGTCATGTACATACCATAAGTGCATCGTATACCTTAAAAGTAAAAGTTCACACACTTGTAATAAAGCCATCAAATATAAACCAGCTGATCTTAAGACAAAACGCAATCCAAGATACAATGTTGAAGTCCAAAAAGAAAAGTGGCCTCCTCTGACTCTCTCTCTTTGTCATCTACCAAGTCTTACAGCCCCTTCTTGCCCCCGCTCGGTTGGCGGTCTTCAAGAGCTTCAAACCCTGCCATTCCCGAGGAAACTCAACGAAACCAGCTCAGATCTAGGAAGACAGGATGGGTCCAGTGCGTTGCTCTTTCCTAGCATAATTGGCAATTGGAAATTCAAACCAATAAAATCGTGCTGGTTGGACTTAAGGAATTCGTGGAGGAGGTGGTCTGTTAGTACCCCTCAAATCACATCTGTAGGTCCTTAACACCACTCATATGTCAGATTAGACTTGAGGAAACATCTTCTTTTGAAGTTTTGGAATGAGGATTTTTTTCCCCCAGCTTATCTAAATGCTATGTTGGCACCAAATTACAAGAGCGCTCAGTTCATAGAAACAAACAAAAAGGCGAACTCTGCACACCTCTCTAGACTCTAGGCCCCTCCGTTGCACCCAGCCCACCAATACTCCTATTTATATTTGTACGTGTCTGCAGTACTTACAGGCTATGCTTTTAATATCTGTGTGATATTTATGAGTTTCTACTGCTTGTGCTTACATCCCAATTTAGGTTAAGAAATCTGATTATGTTGTTCCCTTATTCTAAACACTTCATTGGGATCACATTGGCTGTAGGATAAATTCAAATCTCTTTGTCTGACCTACCTGGCCCTGTCAGATTTGGCTTATCTATACCCGCAACCTTCCCTTACTTCCTATACTGCAGACTCATTGGCATTCTCTTTGTTTTTAGGATAGCTTAAATTTTCCTTCTGTGGGTTATTTGTTCGTGCTGTTCTTTCTGTCTCCAAAACCTATCCTAGCAATTTTCTTCCTCTTCTCCTCTTCCTAACTACTCTCTTATCTACTCTGCTTTTTTTCTCCCAACCTTCCTTTCTGCAATTGGAGTTTAAATACTCCTCCTCAGGGAAGCACTTTCTTGAACTTTTTTAGCTAAAAAGTTTATCTTCCTACCTATTTCCTTCATATCAGACATCATAATTGTGATTGAGTACTTATAATGATTTGTTTAATGCCCAGCTTCCCCGTGGAGGCCATAAGAAATCAGGGCTTTTATCTGTCTTTTCGTTGTTCTATTCTCTTGTTTTACACAATGGGTGGCAAGTAGTTAACGCCTGTTGAATGAGCTTATGAATGGAAGCGAGAATAAATCATGTTCTTAAAAAATCCATATTTGGGCATAGGTACCAATATACATCAAAATAATGGTTTCATACCAGACATGGCTTAGTAACACTCTGAATGTTCTCTGCTCAGCGTCTTGATTGAAGAATTTTACAGATGCAGGTAGATGCTACCTGGCAGTGTCTCTTCTCAAGGGCCTGTCATGCATCTCTGCTAGTGCCACCTGGATAATCATGAAGAACTTGCTCTGCACTTGTGGCCATGTGATTTAAAAGTGTGGATCATCTTCTCTTGGTGGGCAGTGTGTGAATAAATGCTTCATGTTTTCATCCTTTGAGGGAGACGGTGATGAGACTTTGTGATATTCTTCAAAACCCTCAGCAAGATGAGTTCCATTCATCCATTGGGTGGTGGACACAATAATTCAGCTGTGTATTATTAGTTTTTCCTCAATTCCTTTTTCACTTTTCTGTCCTTAACTGCTGCTCCCTAATAAGTTACCTAATAAGTTACCTTCGAGGAAATCAACCTTCCTCTCAGACGAAGAGAGTTTCTTTTAAATTTAGAATTAAATCACAAAACAAATGTGAGGATAAAATTTATCAATCAAATAATTATTTATTGCACTCTTTGTGTGTGTGTGTGTGTGTGTGTGTGTGTGTGTTTCTTTTGGTACTGTGTACTGGGTTTGAATGAGGATCCTGGGCACAGAGTGTTGGAAAATCACTAAGTTACCCAGGCTGGGCTTGAACTGCTGTCCTCTGGCCTCAGCCTCCACAGTGCTAAGATTATAAACTTATGCCAGCAGCGCCCAGATTAATTGTAATTTTAGAGATGTGTTATTTTCATTTGACTGCGTCTTCGACCTTTGGTGCACCCAGGAGCTCTGTCACAGAATAAGTCATTTGTAAACCTATCCTCAAATCCCTCAAAGATCAGGTGCTTGGAAATCTAAAGTGTAAGGGCTGCAGGGTCCTGTAGCTGCTCTTGGCTTTCACCGTGCTCTGGCTGGTGGAAGGCAGGGGTTGTAGTCTTAGCTCTGTTCTCTTACTAGTAAAAATTTGGATACATGTTTCAAATATTTAAGTGGAGTGACGCTGTTTTCATGGTGTTGTATTTGTCCCTGTGACTTTATTTTCTAATCACACTTGTAAATCTTTGTGATTACTTAAGAACAGGAAAAATGGAAGTTAGGTTGGTGCCGTTGTAAGAGTGGGTGTGCGGAGGAGGCAGGATAGTGGGGTTTGGATGTGGCTAGTAGACAGACTGTCTGCCTTCAAAAGAAACAGACCTGGAATGATGTGATCGGCAAGAGCTATTTGCACCTGGGGAGGTTTGCTGGTGCAGAGTACACTTGAGGGTATTCCTGTGTAATCACCAGACTCACAGAAAAGTGAACCCCACTCGTGGCAAGACAAACAGCCAAATTTTCTAGCGAGGACATACTGTTCTTTAGTCTAAAAGAAACAGTTTAAGTCGGTGGTCAAAAGTTTTGGAGTCTAATGGATCTACTCTGATTCCCACCTCTGCCCCTTGCTATTTAGATCGCTAGGGCCAATTACTCCATGCCTGTCTTTTGTGTGTTCCTCATGTATAAAACGAAGACACTAGTAGGACATATTTCACTGAATTTTTCTGAGAGGTCAGTTGAGATGAAATGTACAGTAAGTGCTTAATAGCTGTAGACTTCTTTCTTCTTTTTTGTAGGAAGATCTTGTGATACAAGAAACTACAGGGTCCTCATTCAAACCCAAACGAAACTGAAGGAAGACAATGTTAGTGTGGGTGGTTGGTCAGCTTTGTATTGACTAAAATGCTCTGACAAGACGAATTCCTAAATTCAGTCATTTGAATCCCATGCATTCTGCCTTTTACCATAGTTGCATAAATTTTTATGTCAAATAAAATTTTAAAATGGAAATAATTTATCATAAAAGAAAACTCCAATAAATATTTCTGTAAATGGCAAGCCACTTTCATTTGCTGCAACTCGAAGGTGAAAATAAATGCAAATTTAATTAAAGCAATAGAAAGTCATTGAATTCCAGTGGAATGCTATTGTTTGCCTAGCTTTAAACTTGAGTCCTGAATGATTTGTTAAAAAGAATTAACAAATGCTAGAGAGACATCAAAGACTAGCTCTTTTGTTTGTTTATTTGTTTGTTTGAATGAGCAGAGTTGTGGAGGAAAAGTGAGAAGAGAACAATTTTCTCTCCATGAGACTCCTTTGGTGTTAGGCTCCCCAGGTTTTAGAAACTCTACTGTATCATAAAAACTGGATGACTGTGAAGATTCAAAAGGGAGACAGAAATCTACCCATCTCCTAAGATGATGAATCTGAGCTGCGGTTGAGGTTTCCAGGTCTTTTCACATTCCTGTCATAATATAGTTATTATACTTTAGGACTCCTCAGATCTGCTTTTATAGTTTTTTTTAAAGCTATCTTTAAAAAAATCACTTGTTTGTGTTTTATGTTACCAATATGTCTGCCTTAAACTCTTCTTGTCCTAACTAAAGGCAATTACTGCTAAATGTTAGTATCACATATACATTCAAAGAAAATAGTTTCATGTAAGGCCTTTCTGTTTTCATCTTAAAATAGTAAAGCATTCACATGTGGGGAAAAACCCCCACTAGTCTGTTCCCCTTTGCGTCTGGGGAGTTGTACTTGCATTTCTTTTGATTTTTCAGTAAAAAAAAGTCTGGTCTACTAAACACATTTTTATTCTTTCCTCCACAAAAAAAATAAGACGGTTCTAAAGACAGTTATGTGAGTGGAGAAAACAGAAAAACAGGTAAGAATGCATTTTACCATTCTGTTAATACTGGAAATAATTCATCTCATAAAAATCCAAGTAAAGTCTATAACATAGATGACTGTGTTGTGCTAATGTTAGTTTTTCATTTGTATGATGTAGTTTAGTTATGGAAGATGTTGCCATTGGGGGAAGCTGAGTGAAGGGGACAAGGGACTGCTCTATCATCCTTGCAATATTTTGTGAATCTATAATTATCTAAAAGTAAAGAGTAGAAAGACCCCAAAAATTCAATATATCACCAAAGCTATAGAAATAGGTTCCTTTGAGTCTGAGATACCACTTCTAGAAATTAATACTAATGTAACATACACAAGTATGTTCCCCATAGCATTACTTTCTATGTTGTTAGAAGTTGAAACAAAGTCTTAATGTGCAAAAACAAGAGTAAGTATATATATATATATATATATATATATATATATATATATATATATGAGAACACCATGCAGCTATTAAAAATAATAGAGAAATGTTCTTAATGATGTGACACTCACAATTAAGTTAATATAGAACATATAAACTATAGGAACCCAGGTCATTTAAAAATGATACCAAGTATATGACAACAGGACGAGCGAAGTGTGTGCCTAGATGCCATCAGTAGTTGTTTTTGCATGTTGGTCTTATTGTCTAAGTGTTTGCTTTTTTCATTTTGCTGATGTGTATTTGTAATTTTTCTGTAATAAGTGCTCATTACTAGTGCAAGTCAGTGTTTAAGAAAATAGCTTGTATCATTATGAATTTACTAACACTTTGAAATGAGGGGAGTTAAGTCCTCTAATCCCATTAGCCTCTGCATTACCGTTGGTTTAATAACCATGGACTAAAATTCAAAGCTCCGAAACTACTCTAAGTCCGTGCTAATCATAACAGATACTTTGCTTTACAAAAGAAAAAGGATTGTGATCAGTCATTTCCCTTCCAACTGGTCTTCTTTCTGTTCTTTTATTCTTTCCTTTCTGATAAATTTGGTAAATATTGTGACTCAAAACCATGAGCAAGATGCAAACTTCATTCCTGTTAAACTCAGAGCAAGTCTGTGCAAAAGCTCACAACTTGCCTAAGCTACTGGGTAGCTGCCATCTTGGGCTTCTGATCAGCGAGGTGGGAAATTGCAACATCTCAGTAGTTCCCTGGATGCTTTGGTTACTCCTAGGTATCTTCCTTCAGAGGCAGATCTTCTAGGAAATCTGAAACACATCAGAAATAAATGTTTTCCTTTTTTTAATAACTGGAATTGTTTTTTCTATAATTATAAATAACATTGGCCAAATAAAGCATACATTTTTGGGGGGACCTTATGCTGAGCCAGTTCTGTGTTAATTGTATAACACCATATGTTATTCTCTCGCTTGGCACCGTCAATTGTGTCTCTCTTCCACGCGATCTCTGTCCTTACATGCAGGGATCAGGTTTGTGTTGGTCATTTGCGCCTGCCCCGAGTAAGTGCTTTATAAATATTTGCTGAGTGATAGGGACAGCTTCCCCAGGTTTGGGATTCTCATTGGATTCCTAAGGAGAAAGCTTGGGGCTTGGAATCTGGAGATACACTTCGGGTGCTCAGCTCTGGCACTTACAGCTCTGTGACCTTATCCTTGAAAGAACAACCCATATCATATGCTTCTCAGGCTTGTCCAAAGCAGTGAGTTTCCTACGGTGCATCGGCAGCACTTAGAGTGATGCCAGCTGTGCAGATGGCACTCAATAGGTATGAGTTGACAACATCTGCATTTCCATTTTTGTTTTAGGCATGTCAATAGTTTTTCTCTCTCTAGCATAGTTTCTAACATACAATAGTAGCTAAGAGCAGAAGCTCCGGAGTCAAGTGGCCTGTGCCACCTTATTAATAAGAGTGTGACATAGGGCAATGTCCTTAAATACACTACACTTGGTTTTCTCATCTAAGTGAAAAGGGGACAGCAATAATGACACTCACCTCGTAGATTTATTATGGCTATGCACTGAGCAGATGCTTGTGAAATGCTTCAAGGACTGTGACCCAAAGTAAGCATGCAGGCGAGGCCAGCCATTATACCCTACCAAGCCTCTTATTATCTACCGTGTCACGTCTAAGGTACAGTTTAATCCTCAGCCCAGCTCCGGCCTTCTTTTCCTGAAGCCACTGCATGACAGCCAACTCATAGAGTAGCTGCCTGGAGACTTGGATGGTCTTAGTACTGCCACACTCTGGAGAACTTTAAGAGGGGTGAGGTTGGTTATTATGCTGGAATAAATAATAACAATTAGCATTGTTTTGTGCCAGATTCTGTGCAAGGAACCCTAACCCTATTATTACCCCCATTTTACAGATGAGGAAACAGAGTCTTAGAGAGTTATGTCTTGCCTTGGCTTGTGCACAGGAGACCCGGAATTCAGTCCCAGCTAGTCTGTGTTCCTAGCATTCATCTTGTGCATTTACTGTAGCTACATAAGAAGGGCCCGTTTAAATCAATATCGTCCTGCAGTTTTGATTCTAAGCTTTTATTTTCAATTTCATTTAGTAGAGTTCAAACCTTGGAACCTTCTCACAGAAACATCTGGTTAATTTACAAGAAGCAAAAGGGGAAATAGGCCTGAAACAGAAAGGGAGAGAGTATAGGGGTAGTTTCAGTTATTTCGTTTTGCATTTATGCCCAATTTATGACTGTGAACTCACTTTCGGACTAGAATTTCAAAATATATTTGTCCTGGTGGCTCTTCCCTGTTACTGTCCAACCTTAACCACTCATTGCCTCAGCTTGGAGCTACTCATGGCTTGGGTTCTAAACCATCTTCAGCCTTGTGGCACTGACTATTAAAATTTTAAGTGTGTATTTCGAGTCACCTAGTAATTTTACATCTAGGAGTTAGTACAAAGATATGTAAGGAGATATAATTTATATTTTTATGATACAGTAGTATGATATATATACACATTATGTCTACCGTCATTTTTCAGCTATATTCACTGTTGCTTATAGCTGAAAACGAATGGAGGTAAATAATAATCAGGAAAAACTCATGTATACCAAGATATAATCATGTGGCATATTTTGTTGGTAGAATTAGTGCATGTGTAAATTGACATGGATATAAAAAACAGGGTAGACTGCAGTCAGTTCACATTATAGTCAAGATATTATAGAAGGATTTTGTAAGACCACGTGCACATCATTGATTTCAAACTCAAGTGCATATGGGGACCAAACTGGCTTTGGTAAGTGAACCAGGTAGGGACTGCAACAACTTATAGAATGTGCCTCACATAAGCAACAGGCACCATCAGGTGTAGCTAGGCACTGGTAATGGAGCGGCAGGGCTTTGGGTTTTCCATGAAGAGGTAGAAATCACAGTACTTTTTATGCTGGTTCATGATTTTTTAAAAATGTCTCATTCACCTCCATAGCTGGGAGCTCCATAAAAGTACATCAGTTATGTGAAACTTTTTGATTTTTTATTTCTTAGCAACTAATGGAAATATTTTAAGCCATATGTGGTATATTATCACCTGTGAGTTGGCTTTGTCTTGAAGGCTTATTGCCGATCAGCCTCTAAAAATTGTATCCCTGCTCCTCTGGAGAATTGTATTAGAGGTCAATATCCATGGAACATCCTTCCATTGCCTGCTTCATGTGTTGCTTTATGTTTAGGTTTTCTGGAATGCATATAGTTATTTTTAAATTAAAATCTCCAACAAATTCATAGAATATACATTAGCCTTAAGTTAGAAAGATTTGTACCAAACTGAGCTTCCCGATTATCCCGAACTGGAACTAGTTCTAGAAGTTTGGTCTAGCTTCTGCCCCCACCCCAGATTCTTAGTATTTTTTACTAGTATATGTTTGTGATACATAATAACAACATTTAACTTGGGAATTCGTGCAAATACATATCACAGCTTAACTCTTTTTACTTTTTACTTTTCTGCAGGCAGAGAGCCCAACATGCAGGAAGAGCTGAAGGATGGGGGCTCTGGAGCCTTTTGGGAGCTGCCTGTGGACTGCCTCCCTTGGGTGACAGCTGTGCAGCGGCAAGATCAGCCCTTAGGACTGATGTGAGGGCAGCCGGCTGATCACAAAGTGCTTGGCAAAGCAGGCTGGAGTCTGGGCTTCATTCTAAAGGTAAAATGAAAGTCAGTTATGAGTTTTAAGCTAGAAGGTGACAGAAATTGCCTTTAGATTTGGGGGCTGCTTAAAAATTTATGTCAACAAATATCTTCACCTGAAGAAATTTTTATTTTTCTTTACATCTTTGAATCAAAGAGAAAAAAATTTTTTTTGATATAGAGTCTTTCTCTGAAGTCCAGGCTGGTCCTGAACTCACTATGTAGCCCAAGATGGCCTAGAATACACAGATATTCTCCTGCCTCAGCCTCTCGAATTCTGGGATTACAGGCATGCACCCCCATGTCCAGTTTGTGTGGTTCTGGGGAATCGAACCCAGGGACTTAAGCTTGCTAGGCAAGTGCTTAACCACTGAGCTATTTCTCCAGCCCCTCAAAGAGAAACTTAAGTGAAAAGAAATTGCAAATTATATTTTTAAAAAAATAAAATCCACAAAACTATAGCTGGGAAACTATAGTTAATAGAAAAATATAACTAAGTTTTGTACCATTCAGTGCTGTTTGACATAGAGACATTTCCTGATGGGTTATGCAGAGCTTGTAAGTTAATCAAGCCATCGATTTGCACGGCTGCTGGTAAATCCCAAGCCGGTTTCGAGGGTGTGTAGGTGCTGTGTGGGGAGCTGGTTTCGAAAGCATTCATAACATTAAGATAATCCCCATTGAATATTGCTAGGGCTCCAACCAGCAATTCTTCCCATATCTGGCACCATTGCCTGCTAAGGGCCTTGCTTCCCTGGAAAAGCCGGTGAATGCTCAATCAGTAGGAAGAGAACCAGCGTGTTGAATTTGGTAAGAACTTGTCCTCCCCTGACTCACAAGGAGATGGGGGAAAGTTGGTGGCTTTTGTGAGGGGAAGAGGGACGGAAGGGTGGAGCAAACCGGGGTGACTGGTGACACTGAAAGTCCCACGATCCCTGCTGCTGCGGAGGTGGATTTTTCAGCCCTGAAGCAGAGTGATCTCATGTGTCTCTGCTCATCCTGGCTTTCCTGGCCCCGCCCCACCGCACGGGCATGCGCCTTTGCTGAATGTGTAAGCGTGCCCAGGGAGGCTGTGAGGATTTTAGAGGCAGGTTAGGCAATGTTCAGATTCTACTCTGCAACTTCCTGAGCTGTGAGAGCCTGGGGGACTTGTAGTCTGGGCCAAGAATGGCTAGCTGGCACATCCGTGTTAGTCACCCCTACGGAGCGACTTAGTCTGTTTCGGTCGCTAGTATAAACCCTCAAACCAACTGGGTGCCTTGTAAGCAACGGAAGTTTGTTGCTCAGAGTTTTTGAGGCTAGTGCAAGATCAAGGTGCTGCCAGATTTAGGGTCTGGTGAGGGTCGGGTGAGGACCTGCTGTCGGCTTCACAGTTGGTATACTTCTGCTGTGTTCCTGAGGACAGGAGAGAAAGGGTGGCGCTCGGCTACTCCGAGGCCTCTATTTATAGGGGCACGTGGGCACTAGTTCCATTCATGGAGGCTGATTGATGTAACTACCTCCCAAGGCATCTACCTTCTGAGGCCATCACCTGGGGGGGTTGGGATTTCAACATAAGAATATGGGGGACACTCATATTCAACGATAGCACTTAGTGACTTGCACATAACTGATATCTATATATCTATAGATATATAGATATGCTTTTTTTTCCTAATTGAGCTGAATCTCTTTCTTTTTGTTCTCTGTAGGAACAGTTGCTTGTTTTGCTGGCTCAAGTTTTCACTGGAGGAAACAAGCATTTAGGAAAGCAGGAATGCGAGTGACAGAATGAACTGTGTTCCAGGCCTGTCGTCACGACTTACTTTGAACAAGTCACTCTATATTTTTGAGGCTTAGGTTTCCTTTCTATGTAAATGAAACAATAATACCCAATAGTTCCTGTACTTTTGAAATTTTAGGGTAAGGCAAGGGTTCTAAAACTTTAGAATGCACCAGAATCCCCTGATGAGCTTGTTAAAACACAGATTTCTGAGGCCTGTCTCCAAGGTTTCTGACTCAGAAGGTCTGAGTAAAAGCCTGCCAATATGCATTTCTAATCAGTTTTCTGGGGACACTGATGTGGTGCTCCAGGACTACACTGTAACAAGTGGCTGGCACACCTGGTGGATGTGCACTTTTATCATCATTTATATTTTGGAACAGGGCTGATATTTAGGGACACCACCACCTGGCTAATTTTTTTTTTTTTTTTGAGACAGGGTCTTGCTCTGTATCCCAGCCTGGTTCTGAACTTACTACTATGGAGCTCAGGCTGGTCTTGGATTCATGGCAATCCTCCTATCTTGGCCTCCTGAGTGCTGGGATTACAGGCATGCACCACCACGCCCAACTTACGTGGTGCTGGGAAATCAAACTTGGGTACTTAGTGCTTGACTTAGCACTTGCTAGGCAAGTGCTTTAACTGCTGAGCCATTCCTCCAGCCCACCAGCTGGCTATTATTCTGCTTTTAGGGTATTTAATTTGGTTATGTCAATAATTGCTTGACTTTCAATTTATGTAGAATTAATATAAACAGAGTATTGTAAGGGGTAAGGATCCACAAATCGTTATGTTCGATGAGAGTTGAGGGACCTGGGCACAGGACTGAGGCATCCAGGTGACAGGGTAACAAAGCAGTTTTGTCATGTTGACTTCCTTGAGATATGCCTAGGTTGAATTTTTTGGGGGAGGACATTCTTCTACCTTAGAACATCCTACAAGATGTTAAGAGTGTGCTTTAGAGACACTGGGGCAAATGACATGAGACCTCCACAGGTCCAAATCTTCACCCGCCACTGGGAAAAAGCCCCATCATCCTCAAAATTCTAAGGATGTGAAGGCTGAATCTTTCCACTGAGGAAATCATAGGCCCTGACTCTATTTCAGAGGGTGGATGGCAAAGATAAGGGTGCAGTGACACCTCTGTCACTTAATGAGCAGTCTGAATTATAGATCTAAAATTAACAGCTTCTCCTCCTCCTTCCCACCCACCCGCCGCCTATCCATTGCTTAAACCATCCTGTGTCACTGTTTTTCAGAGCCTCAAGAAGTAGGAAGAGCTGCCTAGATCTTCAAACCCTTCTCACACAGCCGGGGTGGGCAGGGTCGGGACTTAGTGTATGATAGGGTTAAAGGCCTGTGTTCTGGGTTTCGAGAGAAGGGGCTGCCTCCTTACATCTTAGCTCGAAGGATGCACCCTCAGCAGTGGCCTCTGTTCTCTTATCTAAATTGAGGTTTGCAGTAATATTTCTTTTAAAGGTTCTTGTGAAGGCTAATTGGACATATGTGTAAGGATTCACCAAACACTAGCTATTGCTACAGTGGGAATTTGTTAAGTGCTCAGTTTTAGAATCCGTCCTGCATGTCCTGGCTGAGCTGCCACTTTTCGACATTATGGAGCTGTGTTCAGTTGGCTTGTGGGGCCCAGATTCACCACTTGCCCTGGTTTGTTTATATGACTTTGGACTGAAGGCCAAGGGCATAGGTTTGGAGACAGAAGCGGGAGCCGCGGACCGTGGCAGCTCTGTGAAGGGTCTGCCTCGGCCTCCTCCAAACCCAGGCTCTTGGTCCCTGGAAAGCAAGAGCTAGAGCCATGTGCTAGAGGACTTTTTCTCCTAGGTAACACGGGAGACTCGGCTGCTCTGAGACCAAGGTGGCAAATGCAATGCAGAGTAGGGAAGACGGGGACGCAGCGGAGTGGAGGGGAACGGTGGTCTGCATGGCGTCCCCGGGATCCCAGGAGGAAGCAGGGCAAGGCGGCAGAGCAGTGCTTTCAAGGAGCCCACAGCACCCATGGTGACACCAAGGTCACTCTTAGGGTGACTCGTGGGTGGATAGCAGGTGGAGAATTCTTCCTGAAGTTCTTGCTCTGGGTGGGGGGATTCCTAAGTAACTAACGGGATGAACGGAGGGGGGACTGCAGGTACACAGGTTGGAGGTGCTGAGGTGCATGTGGCCGAAGCTGGCAGCACAGTGCCGGGCTCAGAGAAAACAGAACTGCTCAGTGTTTCCAGCTGTTCCTTGACCCCTGGGCCTTTCCCTGTGCCCCCAGAAGGGGCACTTCTGCTGCAGGATTAAAGGATAGAACTCTCCATTCTCCTTCTCCAAACCTCTTTGAAGAAGGCAGTAAGGAGTGTCAACTAATCCAAACCTGTTTTCCCCATCAGAGCCACACCGTGTTTACTTTGAGATGAAAGACTGTGTCTTAGATACCAGGAAACAGTAATGATCCTGCACTAAACCCGCAGAGCACTGTACTCAGAGTCAGATGAAGCCTCTAGCCAATCACCTTATTTTCTCATCTGAAAGGTGGGGACAAAATCGCCTTCCTTACTATCAAATATTAAACACAGTATTTTTTGGAAACTGTACATTTCTTCTAAAGCAATTTATAAAAAGGGTTTTGGCATGACTTTCATGGATGTTAATTATTCTGATGTAATAAAGATTGAAGAAGAGAGTTCAGATATGGTGACCCATGGTGGCAGAGAAGTATTCTGGGACATCTCTGAGCATTCACATCCTATCCCTGAGGTTGGCCTCCAGGACGTGAGCAGAAGGTGGTTGTGGGGCCAAACCACAACAGTGCTGTCGTTTATTGCTGCCTTTTAGGCTGTGAACGCCTACATCAGAGGTTGTCCTCCCTTCCCTTGGCAGTCCAGCCCCTAACGCAGGACCAAACATCCATGGATATAATGTTGGTATGATAGAACAATTCAGTAAGAGGATATGATTTTTTTTTTTTTTTTGGTCATGGATCTTGTCTGTGTTCTGCAAACTTGATCTCTCATTCTCATGCCTTTTCCTTTTAAAAAATGTCCTACAGGGACCCATAGTTCAGAGGACACTGGACCATGGAAATTCAAACATTTAGAATGAAAACATAAGAAAAACTGAGACCATTCAGTAAGAGTTGCTTTTTGCTGGGCCTAGTGGTATAGGCCTGTAATTCTAGCACTCTGGGAGGCTGAAGCAGGAGGATCACAAGCTCAAGCCCAGCAGACTAATCAACTTATTGCTACCTTATCTTAAAATTAGAACTAAAAAATGGGCTGGGGATGTAGCTTAGTATAAAATTCCTGAGCTGAATCCCTAATCCACATATACACGGCACGTGCGCGCACGCACGTGCACACACACACACACACACACACACACACACACACACACACACACGAGAATTGTTCTCTTCTCTGAGCTTTTTTTGTCTTGTGGGATCAGCATTGAGGAAGAAAGGAAACCCAGGAAGTGGTTGTTAGGGAGAGTAATTTGCAAACCCTACAGAGACTCTGGCATTACACAGTGACACTGTGCTGTGTCTTAAGAGAAGATGTGCACTTGAGGACTTCCCATTCTGAAAGTAATTAGTTACTTCTCCAAAAAGCAGAAGACCCCCAAAATATGTTGCAAGGATCACAAAGGGTCATCTGTGTGTTATTCAAATGCTTCTGTGATTCAAAGTTCAGCAGTGCCTTTATTTTGGATTAGTGTGTGTTGTTCCCAAGACCTCTTAGGTGTTAGTGACCATAATGACAAAAACTGCCATGTCATAGTAATGATGGTTATGATGATGATAGATAGATAGGCTGATTTCCTTAAGGGTTTTTGCTCTGTGACAATCCGTGCATTCCTCACCAAAGCTCTGTGCGGTCAGCTAGCATCTCAGCCCTATCTTACAGATGCAAAAATGGGGGTTCAGAGGGATCAAATGGTTTCCTCAGGTTTAATAAGTTAAGTCACTTGATGCGAGCCTAGTTTGACAGCTACATCTATCCCCTGCTCCACACCCTAGGCTGCTTTGCTGCCTCCTTAGGAAAGCGTCAGGGGATGTTTATGATGAAATTACACAGATCTGCCCCTGAGGTACTTTCTGAGCCGTTCAAACCAGACCTTCGAAGCCCAGAAACCCATCTGTGATGAGATCTCCTCCTCTTTCTCATCTTCCGTCAAGGGCTGCTTCATAGGCTCCCCTCAAGGTTCTGCCCGGGGCCTGGTGAACAAAATGGGACAATAAAACAATAAAATAAGGGACAGCAAAAGACCGCAGGGCCTGTCACCTACTATCAATAAATCAACTGCTTCCGCAGCCTGGAAAAAATGTCGTTTTGATTCCCTTTGTTCTAAAAGCTCTGGCTCCACAGAGCGCCAATTTCCCCTAATAATGTGCCTTTTTATTCCTACTCTAATGAGGCCGCTTCCTCCTGAGGATTCTTGTCATCTCTGCTGCTCGTTGAGAAGACAGGCACACGCATGGTGAGTTTGTCACTTCCCTTCTCTTCTCTTCCTCTCCTGTCACACACAATTCCCACCCCCTCTCCGCCTCCCGCTTCCCACGCAGCCATGCGCAGCTGTCCAGGTCCTCCCAGAGCAGCCGCTGCTTTCCCAGGAATGAACTCGTCTTTCCTTTCCCCTCCAGGGTGACGTCTGCATCAGGTGACTGTGCTGTGGGTACTTCCCCTCCATCCCCCCCCGGGATGCAACATTTTTGACAGGTTATATTTGAGTAAAGTATTCCTCTTGCGTAAATTCCATTCCAGTCACATACCAGGGGCTTTGAATAGATATCCTCCTTTGTTACACAATGAGGAGGACCTTGGTGTGGGTTATGCCGTACAAATGAGGAAACTGAGGCACGAACAGAAGTTCAAGGAAATACAGCCTTCTGGTGTTTACATTCTGGCGCCTGTCTTCTTAACTACATGCTTAAACCTGTTCTAGAAACTTCCATGTGGGAGTTGCAGAGATTGAGAGTAATTTCTGATTTTTGAAGTTTTCAGCCCAGAGGATCCTGCAAACTGAGGTGGACAAAAGCTTTGGGACAGGTCAAACAAGCCAACCAGCAAAAATGGAGTGAAGTTGAGAGAAAAGCCACAGATTGCCCAGAATTACTGATAATTGACTGCTCCTTCCCTGCAAGGACAGGAATGGCCCAACCAGACAATGGGTTTCTGCATGTGACTCTGCTGCCCACTTCCCCTGGACCTCCTCTCAGGTCCCGCAACACCCCCCACACCTCTTTCTCATTGGCTGTCCACAGCTAGGGAGACGGCCTGCAGGACAGCAGTTTCCAAGCTCTTTTTTAGACAGCTTATAAGAAAATCCTTATTTGATATTGGAACTTTCAATGCAGGAGTCTTGAGAAAGGGACCGAGGATTTTCACAGTTACCAAGCACCTCTTGTGACTGTAATGCAAATGCCCAAGCTTCTGTCTAAAAGGAACCACTGGTCTTTGGACTATGGCATTAGGAAAAGGAATCAAAAAGTGCCGGTTGGTCAGTGGACTGACTTGGCCCCAATAGGCTCTCCCAGGGCAGAGAGCATGTTTGCAACTCTGCCATCCCAGCATTATTCAGCAACCATCAATTCTCTGTGCTCTCTACTGCTCTGCTACTATACTTGTAAGGATGCAGTGCAGGAGCTGTTTATCCTTATTGTGCAGGCGCAGTAGTGTTTGCTATTAATTTTAATCCTCCTAATGAGGGTCAAGATCTTTCCTACCAGAAGATCCCCATGTAGACCAACTGAAATGATCAGGAAAAGGCAACAAAGAGATACCACGATTAAGGCAGATTACAAAAACAACAGATGGCTCAAGGAATTCACCTCAAAACTTGATTTCCTCTGGTTAAATTATGAGGGAAGCCTCAACCTTGATAGAATTTTTTTTTTCCAGGAAGAGGAGCGGCTGGCTCTCCCCTCCCTGATACGATCTGCTGTGCAACCTCCTGAAATACTGCATACAATTTTAAGGTAAAATACAGACACGCCAAGTTGCCATTAATCACCAGCTCCAAATAGGTCCCTCTGCCATTAGGTATTTAATATCCTTGGTCCGTAGAATATTTCTAAAACCAGAGCTTTTCTGATGTCCATGTAGACTGGAAGCTCTCCAGGGGTAGCAATGCATTTCCCTAGAGTGTGCCCAAGCATGCTTGACACGTAGGAGGTGCTTAGCAAACATGTGTTGATTTAGCAATTGTGATTGTGTGAACCCATTATTTTTTTAAGGTTACTGCTCTAAATGAGAGTCTATGCACTTTACCAATAATAGTCCCTGTAAGGTTTCACCTTTCTTAGGCAAAATGAGGACATTTGGAATTATGTATTACATTTTTCAAAATGCTAAATCAATTTGATGTAATAAGACTAGTTTTTCCGGACTTGGGAGCGTTAATATAAATTTTATTTTATGAGGTGGCAGTAATAGATGTGACTAGATGTGCAGATGAAAGTCCAAATAAAAAGTCCTGTCTGTCCATTGCGCCCTTGATCGCTTTGGCCACACTGGCTTTCCTACACTTTCTTCATTCGGTCAGACTAGTCACGCCCTCCGACCTTTCCACAGGTCTCTGTCTTAGGTTCTGTTCCTCCTCACCCATACTCAGGACTTGTCTCCCATGCCTTCACGGCCTCCTTCTCTAACAGAACTGCCCACTTCGTCCTGTCACCGTCCTTCACTTCCCTCTGCCTTGTGTTCTTCAAATATTTATCACCACTTACCCAATTATTTGAGTTATTTACGTGTGTGTGTGTGTGTGTGTGTGTGTGTGTGTGTGTGTGTGTGTGTATGTATAGTGATCTTCCCCTCTTTGGGGAGGTCAGCTCCATGAGGACAAGGGTCTTACTCTCCCAGTATCCCCAGCCCTTGGAGCAGTGTCTAGACCTGAACGAATGAAAGATGCGGGATTTCATGCAAGAAGTCTCCCTGGGGTTACGAACCTTCTTTTTAGCTTCCAGAGCCTACTGCAGTCTCTTTCCCGTAGCTTTTACTCCAGAGGGTTGCAGCCGTTGGCTGACTGATCTATCTTCTCTCCTGGGCCCTGGCTGTGATGAGTGCAGTGATTTCACTTTCCTTCGGCTTCTCGGAGCCGGCCCATCACCTGGTGCCGAGCTGGCTCTGGACATGGTACAACTCATTAGGGCCAAGGCTTTGGGCACTTGCTGGCTGACTTAGCGTATCAGTCAGATTTTTTTTTTTTTTTCACTGTGACTAAATGGCTAAGGAAGCAATTTAAATGAGGAAAAAGGATTTTGGCTTGCAGTTTTCCAAGTTTCAGTCCATGGTCAGCTTCTAATGGTGAAAGGTCAGAGAAGAGGAAAATTACTCACTTCGCAGCAGCCAGGAGATTGACAGAGGGAAAGAGCCAGAGAGATACATCTTTGAAGAAGCAAAGCCTGTTATGATCTCCTTGCTCACTGAGGCCTCTCCATCGGACAGCTGCTCAGAGCTCTTCCATGGACAGACCCATTGATGAAGTCAGTGCCCTCAGCACATGAGTCTGTGGGGGACACCTCATATTTAAACCATAACACTTTGAGGGTACCATGAATCTAGTTTACAGGAGACCAATCACAGACCAGTTCATTCATCTTGTAAGTCAGGGCTGAGCATTAGAATACACCCAGCACCTGCTGTTTGAATTAATTAAGGAGCAAAAGGGAAAGGCATCTGGTCATGGGACCTAAAGTGGACCACAAAATTTGGCTTATATCTAAATGCTGCCCAAAGAATGGTCCCCAAAAGGGGGTGAATTTGGGGACTCAGGTCATTTCACCTTGGCCTTGGGTCAGTTCTTTCTGTATTGTCTTCTCCTGCATATGTTCCCGAGCCTCTGGCCAGCTGCATTTTCCACAAGCAGAGCTCTCCCTGGCCGGGGTGCTTCCCTTTCTGCCACTCTCCTGCGTCCCCTCTTCCTTGCTCTTGCTGAGCCAGGGCTTTTCTCAGCTGCAGGCTGCTCCAGCTGCCCTGGGGACCTGGCTCAGCAATCTCTACCCTGTGCAGGGGACACCAAAGAGGACGTTTAACGTCCTCCACCAGTTAAGTGCCAGTCCTCTATCTTCTCTGCAACAGCCCAGAACTGCGCAAAGAATGTGTAATTTGGAATTAGATCAAACTAGCTACAAAAATTCTTACTACAGGTGGTATTAATTAATTTGACTATAGTGATCAGTACACAATATTTATATATGTCAAAACATCACATTGTACACTTTGAATATATTAAATTTTTGTTTGTCAATTAAGTTAAAAATAGAAACTATTTTCTTTTAAAAATTCTATTTGAGCGTATATATGCTATAAATTAATTTACATATAGTAATTACATATAAGTTGGGACATTTGTGCCCATGCATGTCCCTTTCTCTTTCTCTTCCCTGTAAATTCTATTTTCATAAAAATAAGTAAAATAAATGTGACACATTGGAACTTGTCTCTTGATATATTAGAAAGTAGAATAGTGAATACTAGAGGCTGGGAAAAGTAGGGAAGAGCAGAGGGAGATTGGATCAGGAGCACAAAAAACACTAGAGTGAAAACAGTTGGCAAAATTTATTATATATTTTATTTAAAATAAACTGGAACAGAAGAGTTTGTAGGCTTTCAGCACACAAAAATGAGAATCATTTAAAGACATGGAGATGCTAATTATTCTGTTTTAATCCTTACACATCATAAACAACTATCAAGTCACTGCACTAAACTCTATGTACAGTGACTATGCAATGATTTAAGAAAATAGGTTTTCATATTAGAGCAACCCCCCCCCCCCCAAATTCCATAAAATCCCTGCCTTGTGATATGGTAGTGCCTTTTACCAGAAATAATTACCTTCTCCAAGTCTTGACTTCCCTATCTGCTGGAGGGGGCATGGCCAGTGATGAACACAGACACACACGTGCACATATGCACACACACAAATACTGCATAACTGTCCTTCTTATCTTTTTGATCTTAGCTCCATTTTGTCTGCTTTACCTGGAGTTGGGGTTCCCACCCTGGACCTCAGCTCTGTATGAGTTTTCTTCAGAGCATTTATCACACAGCGTGATTGTTTGTTGTGTGAAAACCTGGCCCTGGTGCACAAAAATTGGCTGCCGAAGACAGAAGATGCCAAGAGACCGATGAAAGATAAAGATACATCCAGGAAGGCACAAGGTATAATTTACTGAAAGCACAGAGACAGAAGCACATCTTGGTGGAAGCAGCGCAGGTGTATCTCCCACTCCATGGCAGGAGGAAAGGATTTATATGTTGAGCCAAACGAAGGTAAGTCACGGCCAACCAGAAGGTATCTGGCTTTCCTCAGAAGCTAAAAACCATGTCCAACCTGAGTTAGGAAACAGATGGGACGCAGCGTTTGGCACACCCCCACTTGGCTGTCTGTCCTAGTGATATTGCTTGTCCTGTAGGGCTTGGGATGTATGCCAGATCATCTGATAGGCAAAATGGCAGTCACAGCTAAGGTGGTCATAGTCATGTCAAGCTAGAATCCTACAGGCTTATAGATTTGTTTGGTATTGTCTTTTAATTAGATTGCAGATAGGGAATAGAGCTTTATGCCATCATTGTACCCCATGTAGCCACCGTGGGTGGTAGACAGCAGACCTACAACTATGTCATTATTATTACTTACATTATTTTTATTGACAGTGGAAAAATTATTGGAAGAAGGAAAAAACATCTCAGGACAAGGAGGTCCTCTCTCCTTGGCTGATGGAGAGGGCATGACAGATTCGTGAACACCAAACTGCCCATGAGAATCCCACCTCCCATTAAGAGCTGGCATGTGTTTCATTGCTTGTCAATTTATGATTGGCCCTGGAGTTTGAGAAGATAAAATTTCTTGGAAGTCCTTTCTACTCTAGCCTGCTCACATAGTTTCGATTTATTTTAGTAATGAATTCAGTTGGCATTTTCCCTCTGGAATCCTGTTATGAAAACAAACTTGCTAGAAACTCTGCTCGCAGGTACAACAGTGTGGGAACAAAATGAACTCTGATGTCCAATATGAGTCCCAGCATCGGTTCAGCCACAGCATGACAGTTGGAATGAGTGAGACCAATGGGAATCTCGTTAAGCTCCACCATTTGGCTCCAACCTCTGGGAGAAGAGAAAACAACACCTGATCATCCTTTCTGGTTAGCCTTGTAAATAAATGTATGGGAGAGAGAAATTGTTAGGGGGAAGGGAAGAGCAGGAATATTTATCCCAACTCTGATCATTTGCTGAAGGGTCTAAGGCAGAAGATTAATCAAAAGGGATTGATGAAAGGAAAAAGTTGAGATTACTGTCCAAAGACTCAGAGAGGTGGCCAAAGAATTGTGATTTCTTTGTAGGTAAGGACTTTATTATTGCTTTAATTTCAATTATTGTGAAGAGTTTATCAAATGTGGCCCTATATTATTGTTGATAATATAAAAAAGCTGCCTTGATGACCTATGTCTAACTAAATAGCATAAATTATTAATTCCCAATAGGCCAAGCTGTATGTCTATGAGTTATCAATACTTTACTACTAATAAGAGTGGTGGGAAGAGAGGGTGAGTGGACTGACACTGGGGGCTAGCTTTGGAGGTGTGATGGAAAACAGAGGAGTATATCAGATACACACCAGACAGAACTCCCACCCAGTCCAGAGGAAAGTGGGTATACTTAAGCAACAGACACAAAAGTAAGGAGAACCAAGGAGAGTGCTGAGTGAAAGAGCATCTCCAGAATCTATAGGAAGGCTTTGTGAAAAAGGCATAAGGAAGGAGGTGAGAGAGAAGACTAACAATTAACAAAAAAGAAAAAAATATCCCCACAAACCAATACCAGAAAAAAAGTTCAAAATACTTACAAAGAACATCTGAAGTGATACAAAATTCCAAAACTCTTTTTTCCCTGTGTTATTTGAACGAGAAGTCTCTATATCCAACACCTTCACTCTCGCCCATCAGAGGGGAACGTGGGACCAATTCCCTCTCTCCCTGAGTTTCCGTCTGCAGAGATGCTCTGCTCACAATCTCCTCCCGCAGCTCCTATGAGGTTGTGGTGAGCATAGAGCCCATTGGGTTCTACGCTGGCTGCAGGTGATGATGGCTCCGGAGTCCAAGGACAGTTACACTCCCAGCCCCATGATGAACCACTGTTAGGTGAGCTGCCTCTTCTCTCACATGTGCAGTGGGGTTGGGAGATGAGATATCTGCTTGCCAAGACTTGTTCTTCTTGGGCCTAAATCTTTTAGAAGGTCCACAGTATTTTTTCCCTTCTGTGCAACTAGCATTCTTCTCTCCCCATCAGTGGCAAGCAAGATCCCTGAATTTCCCAGAGTATGAACTGTTGGTGAGCTATTTCCTGGGATAGCTCCAACTGGACCGATGAATCACCTCTCTGGGACTGCCTAGAAGGCCATTCGGCTGCAACTCCTGCCTTGGCACTGTGCGTGTAGCCTCCTGTCCTTAAGCTCTATGGTACCGTACCCACAAGGACCTTTTTGTTTCTGCGACTGAATGATGTGGCTTTCTGGTGTGTGGGGCCCCTGCTGAGGGCCCCTTGTGTCTGCTGCTCACTGCCACAAGCTTCACTGGCATCATCCAGGCTGCTGTCCAGGCTGCAGTAATTCTCCCACTGGACTCGCAGCTTGTGATCCAAGGGCTGAACAGCTGGGCATTTTTGTCCCCTGCAGCCCCAGGCCCTGCATGTCTGGCCTGGGTCCAAAGCCTGTCCCTTATCTGGGACGTCGTGTTCACCTGATCTTCTCTGGTGATCTTTTCTCCTTTTCTGCTTGTCTTCAGCTCACCATTGAGATCCAGTGTTTCCTCTGCTCTCCTAAGCTAAGTTGTGTAAGAATTTCCATTACCGAATCTGTCTTTTATCTGAATTCATGCAGATCCACTGGTGAATAACCCTACACCAACACCATCAAATAATCATTATTGCATGTTTATTGTGCATGGGCACTATAGTAAGTTTTCATATATAGTAGCTCTTTTAATCTTTTTTCTTTCTTTTATTTTTTGAGGCAGGGTATTGCTCTGTAGTCTAGCCTGGTTCTGAGCTCACTGTGTGGCTCAGACTGACCTCAAACTCATGGCCATCCTCCTGCCTCAGCCTCCTGAGTGCTAGGGTTACAGACCACGCCCAGCTTATGTGGTGCTAGGGAATCGAACTTTGGTACTTGGCACTTGCTAAACAAGCGCTTTAACCACTCAGCTATTCCTCCAGCCTCTTAACCTGAATAATCTCCTTAGCAAGGGAATTAAGAAACATTATTGCAGATGAAGATATTGAGTACAAACAGGGTGAGTACCTTGCTTTAGAACACCCAGTAAGTGCTGCATATATGGGATTTGAAGCCGGGTGCTCTTCCAAGGCACCTAATCTTACCTTCGTATCATCCAGCTATGTAACAGAGCCTTAGGTGAGAGCTCATTGGGTTCCTAAGCCCGTGCCTGTGTATGGTACATGTGATAGCCCTCAGTGCTCCTGACTCTACCATTACTAAGTACATTGTTTTCTTTTTTCTATTGAACAATAAGTAGGAGTCATCTTGGAATCTGTGTTTTCAGAATATGATGTTCAAAAGTCAGTGATTTGTGGTACAGCTGGAGCTGGAAGCCACATCTGATTTCACATCCTCAGGTCTTTTCCCTACAGTCTGCCTCCTGGAGTTTTACTTATTATAATTAAGCATATTTTGAAAGGAGCCCTCAGAAATGCACACTAAATTTGCTTCAGTGGATTCAGCTGTTTGCAAAACAATAGGTCCAATTTTCTTCCTTAATACTGCTTCTATTAACATTTAAAAGATCCCTCCATATTCATTGTTCCTATTTTAAGCAAAAAAATTGTCAGAGCATTTCAATATTCATCAGCTGTTGAAACCCACCAGGATTCTGGATCACCACCTCCCCTGCCACCTGTCAGCCTCAGTCACACTCTGTGCCTGCCTGGCTCCACTCTGTGCAAATCCCAGGAATTTTGGGGTTTCTTTGAGTCTTCCCGGATAGGAATCTTTGTTCCTGGCGAGCTTGTTTGCACTTGGTTGTCCTATCCTCTTAGATTCCTAGAGCTGGACTTCAAAATTGGAAACTTTGAAAAAGAACATGTGTTGTTGGCCGGGATCGTTGGAACTTACAGCTGACCTTTGAGACTGTAGAAAATGTACTTGCATTCAATATCTTGTGTTATGGTTTAAATAAGAAGTATTCCCCCAAACTAATGTATTGAGGGCTTGATTCTCAATGACTGTGTGTTCAGAGGCAGGGCCTAGAGAAGTGATTGAATCACGAGGGCCCTAATGTGTCAATGGACTGGTGAACCCATCTGAATGTGATTTTAGCAGGCAGACTCTGGATGGAGGAAGTGGATCGTTGGGCCATGCTTTTGAAGGACATTCCTGCTCTTCAGCCCCTTCCTGTCCGTCTAGCTCTGTTCCTCCTTCTCTGCTTCCTGTATGCCACGAGGTGAGCAGCTTTTTCCTACTGTACCCGTCTACCTTGATGTTCTGCTTCTCTGGAGGCTTCAGTCCACGGAGCCAGCCGTCCATGGACCGAGGCCTCTGATACTGTGAGCTGACATTCATCTCTCCTGTGTTCGGTTGTTTCATTTCTTCAATATTGGTCATAGTGATGAAAAGCTGGCTGAACTCAAAAGCCAATTGCAGCAGCGAATGCAAGAAAGGGGATGTGAGAGGAAGGGAGAAGCAGCGAGACCATCTTCCCCAGGCGACTGGTGAGGCCGAAGCTTCCTCTCATCTTTCTCTGAGGCTGATGCAGGTTCATACCTTCATTGAAGACTTTCTCTGTGAACATGAAATTGTGTTTTCTACCACCTACTCTGTGTTTCCACTTAGAAATTTCTCATAGGCACCCTAAATCTAACATGATAAAATCAAATACCTGGCCTTCATCCTGAAGCTTGTTTCTCTCTCAGTATTTCTTACATCGGTGAATGACAGGTGTTATCCTTTAAGATGCTCAAGTTAAACTTTTTGAGGTCTTCTCTAGGATTTCTCTTTTCTTTATGTGATCTTATGTTCAAATTTGCCTGCACCACCTGTTGGACTTGACCTTCAAAGCAGGTTCCAAGGCTAATCACTTCTCGCCACTTTCGACCTTGCCGCCACCTGCCTCTCACCTCCTGTTTCCTGGTCTTCGTGGGCTCCTGCCTGATCTTTTCCTTTCACTTCTACCTTCTTCTTTACATGCAGCCTGGCAGGCTTTTAAATATGTGTTGGTGTATTTGCTCCTCGGCTCAAAACTCTAATGGCTTCCTGTCATTCAGAGTGAAAACTCAATTCCTAAAGTGACCTCTTCGGTGCCCACTCTCCTGCTCATGCTTATCTCGTCTGGTCTATCCTCATTCACTGTGTCTCAGTTACACAAGCCTGCTTGCTCTTCTTCCACCTGCCAGACATAGTCCCACCTGGGCACAAAAGTCCTTTGCCTAGAAAGCTTTTTTCCACAAAGGTGAACTCCCTCCGCAACATCAAGTCTCTTCCTAGTGAAACATCCTCTGTTCACACTATGTCTAAGTGCAACCCATGGCCAGTCGTACTCCCACTTCCCACCTTCCTCAGTTTATTCTTCCAGAACATATATAATTACCCGATATAGTATATACTTAACTATCTGGTCATTGACGTCATACACTGCTGCGATGGTTGGTGAGATTATGTCTGGATTAGGCTTTGGGAAACACACCTAGACTGGGAATTGAGAACCAGCCTGGATTAGAGTGTGAGTGATTTGTGGGCCAGCGAAAGAGGGAAGAGCACCCACCCAGATGTGGGAGGCCCAGCTGGAACATGAACGGTATAAAAGGAGGGAAGAAGAAAGATTGTTACAGCTTTTTCTTGTGGGAAAGCTCTCGCCTTCACAATTGTCTATGCATGCCAACTTGCTACACGTCGCAGATCTTCATCACAGATTCACTCTAGTCACGACTTGCGCCCATCTGCCTGTCAATGATCTTCAATCGCGATCTTTGGTCTCTGGTCTTCTCCATTGCTCTTTGAACAACTGACAGGTGCAGTAGAATCTCACCGGCTCCCCTGCAGGCCAGGCGGGTGTCCTACTTCGTGGCTGAGCAGCCATCAGACACTCCAGCTCTCCCACGTGCAGGCGGCCATCTTGGTCTGTCTCTATCTTCAGATTTGTAAGTGTTCCAAGTAGTTCTTTTTGTTATAATTTCTATAAATGCTGACTTTTGAAAGAACCCAAACTAACACAACCGCTTTTCATTATAATGTAAGCTTTACAAAGGAGGAATTTTTGTCTATTCTTCCACTCTATTTCTAGTGCCTAGAACAACACTTGACAGTAGGCATTTAAACATGTCTGGTAGAGGCACGACAGACTGTTAAGGGATTAACACAATGTCAGAATATTATTCCTTTACAAACAGATGCAAAGTTAATTCAGTCAGGAAGGACATGTGATTGGACAGGAAAAGAATGTGATCAGATCACTTCTAGGGTTATTGAAAATTCAGTGGGTAGAGTCTCTCCAGGATGATCTGTCTAGGAATGCAAATAAAGCCATCAACCACTGAGTCTTTGTGTAATTGTCTCTGTTTTCCTCTCTGTTAGTTTCATTGTTGGGTTTTTATTGTCATCACTAATTTCAGGCCAACACACTTCCAGACTAGCAATATCTGTGTGTTTTTGTGCAGGTGTGTGTGTGTGTGTGTGTGTGTGTGTGTGTGTGTGTATGCACATGTGTGCATGTATTTTTGTTCACTTCTTTTCTAACACTTTTTTCTAACACTTTCATCTGAAGTCCTAAGAGATCATCTAATGGATCTGGCTCATGTCAAGGGCCTGACCCTGGACCCAGTGAGAAGAAGTGCTACCATCAGCCTACTCAATCACTTGCCATCTCTGGAGCAGAGGATAAGAACTGAGGTGTCCATCCCACCAACACTCTATGAATGAAGAGAGATGAAGGGGTGCTTCCATAAAGGAAAGTGTTCACGCCTTTGCCAGGCTCCCCCCACATCACCGTCAGAGTGATGTTGGCAAAACACAGTTCTGCTGCAGTGATTCTTACGTTCCAGAATCTTCAATGGCTGCCTGTTGTATGCCAAAATCCTTGGTCTAGCATTCAAGGCTCGTTATAAGGTAACCCCCATTTATCCACCCGGTTTTGTCTCTCACCATGCCCTCCCACATGCTTACTGCTCAGAAACCAGGTGCTGTTCTTGAACCACTGTCTGTTCATTCATTCATTTGCTCATCCATCCATCCTGCTTATTAATCACTTACTTTAGGCCTCTCAGTCTTTGTTGATTCATGACTTCTCTCCTGAGGCGTTTTGCCTTCCCTGTTGTGTATAAGCCAACACAATCTTCACGACGCAGATTAAGTACCACATTTATGGAGATGTTCTCCCGTCCCCTCTCCATGTAATGTAGAATGATTCATTTTTTCCATCTCAACCCATAATAGTCTTTTTATTTGGGGGGGGGGTCTTTAGGTTAATGCTACCTATGGTCATACCTGTGTCCCTTGTCAGATCCTAATGTTTTTGAGGATTTGGATGTCACTTCCCCTTATGTAGCCAGGTAGTTACGATATATGGTACACCTAGTAGGTATTTAATGAATGCTTGTGAATTTAATGAATAGCAAATTGTCTTAAACTTTTATTTGTCCTTTATCACTGCCATGATATACTATTTGCATAGCGCATTCAGGTTTATAAAACTTATTTTTCATATTGACATTCTGAACTGAGTATTGTCTGGATTTTAAGAATGAAAAACTGAATCTCTGAAAAAGCAGTTAACTTTCGACTACACAGTTAATAAGTGCCAATGGTAAGAATTGAATTCACATCTAATATACATACTTTTTACATCCGACACTGACTCCATTAGTCATAGATACTTTGGTGACAAGAGACAGAAATTTAAGCCAGCTTAATCACAGAAAGGAATTTACTGATTAATTGGAAGCTTCAAAGAACCATGCGTTCTGGTGTCCACTCTCTTGGGTAATTTCCTCCCTAGTCGCTCTGAGGTTGAATGTGCAATTTGCTTTCGCCAACAGGATGTCGGACTCATGATGTGAATGGAAGCTTGGCGAGCTGCTGGCATGGTGGAAGTTGCCTGCTGACAGCGTTCCTTCTCGTAGGTCAGCTTCCACACTCTGAGAGACCCCAGCTGCAGAGAGGAACCATGCTCCCTTCAACAGTCCTCGCTTAGCAATGCTGCTACCAGCACCCACAGTGGGTAAGCATCCCAGGGTTTCAGCCAGCCCAGCCTGGCCTCGGTGGCTGAAACCCCAGCTACACAATCATAAGATAGAATGTAAAGATTGTCACTCAAAGCCAGTAGATCTTAGTGTAACTTGATTTTTATAGTAAGTAACAGAAATAAAGGCAAGTGCCTGGTCTGCCCTGCCCAACCTTGAATGAGTCACTGTGGCAAGGCTGGTGGGATCTTCTCTGTCCTGCCAGGGTGACATGAAGCAGAGACTTCTGCCTCCTGGCAGGATGGCACAGGGCAGGGGAAGTTCCCACAAGGAGAGCTGTGGGGAAAACAAAGATGGAAGCTCTAAAGCCTGGTAAAAATAGCAGAGAAGCCTTGGGGTCAGGAAAGCATTCGTCATATCAAGGAATCTTAGATTGTTAGAATTTAAGAAGCTCAGATCTAGGGGCTGGAGATATTGCTCAGTGATTAAAGTGCTTGCTTAACAATGCCAAGGCTGTGGGTTCAACCAGCCCCTGGGCTACGTAGTGAGTTCAGGATCAGCCTGGAGTACAAAGCAAGACTCTGTTTCAAAAAACAAACAAAACCAAAACAACAACAACAGCGAAAAGAAAAAAAAAAATCCAGAAGTTAAGATCCAAGTCTTTTTTTTTCTTCGAAATTCTGTTTTGTAATTTAAGAGTCATAATTTGAACAATATTGACCATGGAGAAGGCAGCAATGACTTAAAAGCATATGAATAAAAAATATACAATAATCAAAACAAGCTTCAAATAAATCTCAGAATTTGATACATTGAGAATTACATGATTTAAGAAGTTAAGAATTATATCAGGTATACAATTTTAGCTATCTTCTTGCCTAATAATTATATATACATATATATTTTGTTCATGTATTAATTCCAAATTCTCTGACACATTAGAGACATAGGGTTTGGGGGATCAATGAGCATCTGTGCCCATCCCTTTTTCAGAGGTTCACCCCTTTCCTAGTTGGCCATTGCCCCTCTTTCTAACCATGTAACCCATGCTGGGGCCTTTTTATGTCATTATTATATGGATTTCATAAGAAGGACACCTGTCCATAGTCAGTCTTTTGTGTTTGGTCCATTTCACTGAGCGTTATTGATTCAAGGTGGTCCCATTTTCATTCAAAAGCTTCATATCTGTGTTTCTTTGTGGCTGCATAGTATTCCATTGTGTATAGGTAGCACATGTTCTTTAAAGATTCTTGTGTGGATGGGCAGACAAGTTGTTTCCAGGATTTGGCTACTATGAATTTTGCTGCTATAAACATGGACATGTATGTCTCTTTTTGGTATGTTGACTTTATTTCTTTTGAGAATATGCCTAATAAAGCTTGAATTTCTATTTTCAGCTTTTTCATGAATCCCCATACTGCTTTCCACAAAGGTTGTACCAGATTGCATTCCCACCAGCACTACAGTAGAGTTCCTTTTTTCTGCATCCTCACCAACAATTGTTGTTTTCCGAGTTCTTGATGTAGGCCGTTCTCACTGGGGTGAAGTGAAACCTCAATACTGTTTTTATTTGCATTTCTCTGATGACCAGTGAAAAACACTTTTTCGTGTGCTTGTTGGCCATTTGTACTACTTCTGAGAAGCTTCTGTTCATTTCTGCTGCCCACTTCTTGTTGGAGTCATTTACTTCGGGGGGTGGGGGGGGGGTTATATTTTTGAGTTGTTTGTATATTCTAGATACAAATCCTTTGTCTGAAGTGTTACTGGTGAGTATCTTTTCCCACTCTGTGGGTTGTCTCTTCACCTTGCTGACTGTTTCTTTTGCTGTGCAGAAGCTTTTCAATTCGATGTAGTCCCATTTGTCGACTCTTGCTGAGATTTCTTGTGCAGTTGGCAATGTTCAGAAAATTCTTTCTTGTTCCTATATCTTATAATGTTTTACCGATTTTGTCTTCCAGTAAGTTCAGTGTTTCTGTTTTGATGTTCAGTCTTTTGATCCATTTTGGTCTGATTTTAGTGTGTGGTGACAGATAAGGTTCTAATTTTTCTCTCTTGCATGTAGAGATCCAGTTTTCCCAGCACCATTTGTTGAAGATGCTGTCTTTTCTCCAGTGGATTTTTTTGGCCCCTTTGTCAAAGATCAGGTGACTAAGGGTGTTTGGGTTTTTTTCAGTATCCTCAATTCTATTCCACTGGTCCTCCTGTCTGTTCTTGTACCAGTACCATGTAGATTTTTTTTAAACTTCAACATGACTTTATTCTTAATCAGCATTTGAAAACATTTTTCTTTACATTGTAACAGAAAAAATACATAAAGAGTATAGAAGACTTTTTACAGATGTCTTCCTCCTGTTCCCTTTTTGTTACTCCCCTCTTTCTCCAAAGGATGCTCATCCTTACTGTGGCTAGTTTTGTCTGAATGAAATTATACAGTATGTCCAATTTTGTGTCTGGCTTCTTTTATTATAGTATGTGTTTGCCATTTTTCTGTTCTGTTGCATTAAAAGAGTCATTTGTTTTTATTAACTTCACACATCTTTATTGACATTTGCATTGTTCCTGATGTGCCGCTATTAAGACAATGCCATCCGAGTGTTACGTGGCCTTCCCATTCTCACATGTGCACATTTTTATTGGCTTTCTGTTGAGATTTGCGACTGTTGAAATGGGAATCTGACCCTAGAGCAAGTACATACCTATCCTCAGGTGCACTGCTGTTTCCCAAGGTGGGAGTGGAGCCTCACCTCCGCTCATCCTTGCTTGTGCTTTGTGTTTTCAGTCTTACTAATTTTGCCATATTGATGCATGCACTGTTGTCATTAATTATGGAATTAGCTTACATTTTGCTGTTGATTAATGAGACTGAGAACTTTCTCACGTGTGTATTGACCACAAGTAATGTTTTCTTTTGTAAACAGGCTGCAAAGGGCTGTTGGTTATTAACCAAATTACTATGGTTATTTGTGTTTCACACATGAATTAATAATTTTTCATATGTTCTGAATATGAACCTTTTGTTTACTAAATATATTGTGAATTTTTCTTACCATGTAGCATACATTTTTGTTTTCTTCAGTCTTTTCTTTTTTCCCTTTTTATTGATATGTATAAGTGCAAAATTTAAGGTTCACAATGAAGTGGAGCATCTTGTCCATGTAGATTTAATCGCTGTTGCTTTGTAGTATTTTTTGAAATCTAGGATTGTGATTACTTCAGTTTTTCCCTTGTTAGTTAGAATTGCTTTAGAGATTCTAGGTCTTTTCTGGTTCCATATAAATTTTAAAGTTGTTTTTTATAGTTTTGTGAAGAATGTAGTTGATATATTGGTGATATTACATTAAGTCTGTATAGTAGTTTTGGGCATATGGTCATTTTGACAATATTAGGTCTTCCTATCCAGGAACATGGGTGTCTTTTCATTTTCTAAAGTCCTCTTCAATCTCTTTCTTAAGGACTTTGTAGTTTTCTTCATATCGGTCTTTCATTTTTTGTGAGATTTATTCTTAAGTATTTAATTTTATTTTTTGTTGCTATTCCGAAGGGGTTGTTTTCTAGATTTCTTTCTTTTCTGATTCATTATTGGTGTGTAGGACTGCTGTTGATTTGTGGGTATTCATTTTGTAACCTGCTACTTTGCTGAATTTATTTATTAGTTCTAAAAGTCTTTGGGTGGATTTTTCCGGGTCGTCAATGTAGAGTATCATGCCACCTGCAAATAGGGATATCTGTCCTTCCTCCCTTGCACTTTGTATTCCCCTTTATGCCTGATGGCTCTTACCAAAATTTCAAGCACTATGTTGAATAGTAGGGGTGACCGTGGTCATCCTTGTCTTATTTTTGAATTCAGTGTGAATGCTTTCAGCCTTTCTCCATTTAGGATTGTATTGGCTGAGACCCAACTGTGTGGACTCTGAGGTGCGAGCAGGGCTCTGGGTGCAGCTACCTGGATGCCTCTGGTATGCAGCAGAGATAGGTGCCGAGGAGGTCCCATCGCACTGGCTCCGAGGTGTAGGTGAGGGTCTGGGCATGGCTACCTGGGTGCCTCTTGTGTGCAGCAGTGATGGGTGTAGAGCAGGACCAGTTGCGTGGGCTCTGAGGTGTGGGTGGGGGGACTAAGTGTGGATACCTGGGTGCCTCCGGCACACAGTGATGATGGGTGTTGAGTAGGCCTAGTGACGTGGGCTCCGAGGTGCAGGCGGGGATCTGGGTGCAGCTTCCTGGATGCCTCCAGTGAACAGCAGCAACGAATGGAGGTTAGGCCCAGCTGTTCCGACTCTGAGGTGTAGGTGGCTACTTGGATGTCTTTGGCGCCAGAGGTAGGAGAGGGCGCACTCCTGCGGAGGCCCAGGAGTAGGTGGGGGAATGCTGGCGGGTACCTTGGTGCCTCTAGCGACAGGAAGGAGTGGGCCAGATCCAAATCCTTTATGTTACAGATAATAGAGTTAAGACACAGGGAAGATAATTCCAGAACCAAGATTTCACCAGCTTCAGGCAAAACCTGGGTGTCGTGACTCCTATTTAGAATAAGCCTGGGGTTTCCTCAGCAAAGATGGTTCTCAGAAGTGCTGTGGGGGTGGTGTGTGTGTTTCTGGTATCTGACTTGGGTGCAATGGAGGGGCCTTGGTGAGTGTGACATAACTGTCCCGGAGCTGTATGCTCACCATGTAGGACACTTCTGGGCAAAGCTGCTCCCACACTCAAATCAGCTGCCTGGATCTGGGCTTGGCCAGAAGTAACTCAGTCCCAGTTATGTGCCTGCCTTGGCTGTTGCTGACACATTGATTATTAAGCCAAGCAGTCCACAGTGTATCACTGAAGTGTGAAATTTTCATGGGGAGAAGTAGTGACAGGCCTCGGGTATCACATAATGCCCTGCTTGGTGTAAATTTATGGCTCTTTAGACAATTTGAAGGCAGATTTTTTGTGACATTTCCCAGAGCATTCGTTTTCCTCGGACAAAAAAAAAAAAAAAAGACTTTTGATGCATGAGCAACAGTTCTGTGTTTCCTCTAGAGAAAGACAATCAATTGTGGCCTGTGACAAATCAATAAGTATAGGTAGGAGGCCAGACACCTCACCTTCAACCGATCCATCCTTCTACTCCTGCCACTCAGAGACGGAGTTGCAGGAAGCTCATTCTGAGAGAGATTTTAGAGAGGGTTACAGTCTGTGATTTGAGAGATGAGGAGACAGAGGTCCAGAGAGAGCTAGAGGTAGTGGCTGCTGCTGCTGCTGCTGCCGCCGCCGCCTCCTCCTCCTCTTCCTCCTCCTCCTCCTCCTCCTCCTCTTCCTCATCATCGTCATCATCGTCTTCTTCTTCTTCTTCTTCTTCTTCTTCTTCTTCTCTCCTTCCTCCTCCTCCTCCTCTTTTTCTGTCACACAGCAAACCAATGGACTCAGCTGATATTAGAGCTCTTAAGTTTGTCTGAATCAGATCATCTTTCCACAGCCCTGAATCTTTTGGTAACTTCATGGTGTCTCTGACATAGGACAGGGAGTGAGTTTCGAGGACAGCATGAGGAAGAAAGGAAGGAGTTGACTATTACAGAGTAAAGAGAATAATCTAGATTTCCTTAACAGAGATTCTAGACTCATTGTCTGTCTTTAGCTGCTAATAGGTCACTTGGGTCTAACATCTTTAGGAGATTTTTGCGCTCACAAATCACCATAGAAAATTAATTATGCTGTGTTTCATCTTTTCAGGGTCTTGATTCGTTTTTCTGTGGATCAGAGAGTTGAACAATTAGCTGAAGATTACAAAGGTATGGAAGGAGATTATTCTAAAGCCTGTCCTGCCTTTTAGGAGGCTAAGCATACTATTTATCATAAATGAAATTGAATTTATTTGGTTAATACTATTTGTGATAAGAGAAAGAATCCTAAGGATATGTAGGAGTTTATTTATATATAAAGTCAGCTCAGTGAAGCTGGTTGAGACTATGTGCATCAAAAGGTTAGCTGTCCCTTGATTTGATAATGAGTAACTCAATTGGTGAGCAGAATGAAACATAAAATGTAGGGAACAATGTTTTCTAGATTTATAGTAACAGGTGTTTTTCAGGGGAAGATGAGCTAGAGATGGAACACAGAGACTTCTCACTGAGCTACATCTGTAGCTCTTTTATTATTTTTTTGAGATAGGATCTTATTTAATTGCTCCAGTTGGCCTTGAATATGCAACACTTCTGCAGCCTCCCAGAGTACTGGTATTACAGGCGTCAGCCACCATGGCAGTGGCTTTTTATGCTTTTAAGAAGGGTGAAAGAAGGCTTTTGCTTTGTTCTTTACTTGCATCCTAGTCTTAAAATTTTATTTACAGAAAAGCTCACTCATGTTTCACGTATTTGTTTTTATGTTGGTTTTCCAAGTTGACATAGCTTTGAAAAAATTAAATAATTTTTGTGCAAAATATTTAACATTATTATTCCACTTTCCTGAGTCAGCTAACTTGAGCAGGTTGTTAGTAGAAACGCTTGAAAGAGCTCAGAAGGCTCTCTGACTAGCTGACTTCCCTTGTGGTCCCTACCAGATCTGCATGTCCCCTGGCTCATGTAGTTTACCACTCACTACAGCGAACTCCTTGACAAAAGGACTGTGGCTGCACAGTCACTGCAGTCACTGGGTCATTGCAGTGGCTCTGTCGTTTTGCACAGAACACAACTGACTCCTGTCCTCCAGTGTGTGCAGCTTCAGTTCACCCTCCTCCCTGTAGGTGGCAGAATCCTCATCCATTTGAACTCTCAGTCGTTACTACCATCAGACACAGAGCATGCTTCTGGTAGCATGCTTGCTCACACCCCTTACTATTCTGCATGGAAAGGAACAGATTAAGCAATGACTTACAAATATAACCTTGAAGAAACAATGCAGTGACCTTGCTCTAACATAAAGAGAAACGACAGAAAAGTAAATGATGATGAAATACTACACAGTTTAATAGCAAGTGCTTGGGTGAGAGTTCCATAGAAGTTATCACGAAATAGTCAGAAGCTACACCTGTGTCTAGGGGTCCCTGTGAACGTGACAGCTGGAGACACTGTTATACATGACTGCGGTATTTTTATCAGTGAAATAATTTCCTTGAATGGTGGACGACTCTTAGAAGACCCCTGAGCAAAATGAAATTCAAACTCACTAATTTGTAGACTTTTTTAGCTCTCCAAAATGTACATCAAAGTTAAGCTCTGCTCTTCTGCCGGAAAATAAACAAATGACTGGGATCTAGGCTCAGGTAATTATAAAGCAGTGTTTTACCTATGAGAGTCTGAGTGTGGGTCTACATTGTGTTGTACAGAATTGTCCTTCATGTTGCAAGCCTGACATCTCTGGTCTCCCAACCACTAAATGTCTGCGATATTCATTCATTTTGCGTGCCGCAAACTAAACATTTCCAGAAACTTCCATAATTCCCTCTAGGGGGCACTACTGACCTCATTAAGAACGTTTGCTTAACAGTGCAGCCACAGACTGTCTCAAAGGGTAATCATGGGTCATGTGCACTTATTGCTTTGAAATGTAGCTATGTTGACTAAAGACCTCAACTTTTAATTTAATTAAATTTACTTATAAGTTTTAAAATTGCTGCTCAATTCAGTAATGAGGAAAATGTTAAGCATGATTAAAACAATTTGGATGCATTGTCAACTTTATATTTTATAAAAATAAAATACATTTTATGAGATCTGAACATGAATTAAATATTTCTAGCCAAAAGTCCAGTGAGTTAATTGAGATGCTCTATAAATAGAAAACGCACAAAGGAGTTTGAAGCTTTGCTGGGAAAAAGATAGTAAAATGTCTTATGAATATTTCTTGTGATTAATGATAAAAATAGGGATGATAAATTAGGGATGTATTGGATTAAATATTATTATATTAATTTCACCTGTTTCTTTTTATTTTTAAGTATTGCACCTAGAAAATTTAAAGCTGTGTGTGTGGCTTGCACTATATTTCCATTTGGAGAGTCCTGGAACAGAGAAAGCTCAGGATTATTTTTGCCCTCTGAGGTCTCTCTGTGCTTTCTCTGGGGCGGGAGTGCAGTTAGAAGTGAGGAAGGAAGAGACAGCTTAGTCCTTTCCCTAGCAGGCAAACCAGAGGCTCCGGCAGCGGGCCTGCGGATGGTAGAATAATCCTAAGTGAGTATTATTTTTTAATCAAGGCCCAGATTTTGGCCGGTGGTTTCTGGCAGTGCTGGTGTTTTTCCACTACACTCACCCTCCTGTGGGTCCCTTGGGAGCCTTCTCTTTATATTCTGAGTGGGGATTTGGCCTGCAGTGCGAAGGCTGGTGCCAGCTCTGCTCAGGGGGAGTAAGGAAAAGCAGAGTACAGAGGAAGACAGCCTATCTTTCCATCCAGGAGATTTACAGATCACGAGGATGGTTATGGCTCACAGCACACCATGGCTGTTTCCTGAGGCAAAGCGTACTAGCTAAGCTGTGTCTCAGCCTCGGAAGGCCTCTCTGACGGTATTCACAGATGTCTGCTGTGGGTCTTAGACTTCGGTGAGACTAAACTCATTTGTCTCCCATTTTTTTTTAAAGTCTTTCTGAGTGGTCAGTTTTATGATGTGTGATGCTGAGAAGGATAAGCCGTAGGATCAGACATGGGTTCGAGTACCACAGATGTGTCATGGCTCTGGGGCCCTGTGCAGGTAACTCAACCTTTCTGAGCTTGAGTTTCCAGCCGTCCTGTCTGTGACATAGTTCCTTGATAGTGAATGCTTGTAAGCAGTAACTGCTTTTTCTTTCAAGGGATGCCAATAGAAGCTGAGAAGAACTTCTAAGCAGAAAAACCCTTTTGAACAACATCTCCCAGCCTATATTTTTTTTTTTCAGAATACTGGCCCAGAAAATCAAATTCCAAAAATAAAGAGTTTTCTGAGGAGTTGCATTTTGGAAATGGTATATATCCTATTGAGATTGACCAAGTAGTTTAGTGTGTATTAAACATTCTGAGAAGCCTTGAAATAAAGAAATGGTTTTACTGCACTTCCCAAAATTATTAAGATTGAAAAAAAAATAACTAGCAAGTCTGGGGTCACTTTGGAAGATGATGTAGAAGCAAAATGTACCCCCCTCTAATCAGAGCCTCCTGGCCCTACATTTCGGCTGGATTTTTCTCAGTTATGTGGATGGAGATGAGGGAATGAGCCATTAGATCCTGCCCCATGCCACCTGCATTCATAATGGCAAATCCACTCCCGAGGGAGTTCAGACAACCTTGGAAATGTTTTTAAAAGGTGCTGGTGAGATATGACAGTCCCTTGAAGCATTGCCTCAAAATTTTATATTTTAGATGGTAAAGCAAGGAAGGATTATATACTTAGATTTTGTTTGTCACATATTTTATAAAGTCCATGAACTCTTACAAGTCTCTGCAAATGATCAATAACTATACTAATCCTCTGCTATAACAATAATTCAAAGGGAAATACTGGGCTGGAGCTTAAATACACACAAGCATGCAGATGTAGTGTTGTAACGTATGAGCAGATTGACAGGATATGTTTAATTTATAAGCCTTACTCTGATTGAAAATGATAGATGTAGCAAGATCACTAACGGATAATGTTCATACTTAATTTGCAATAATTGCACATTTCTCCCATCCAGAAATGTATGTAATATAATCTCCAAATCCCCCAAAACAATACGTAAAGCCCAGTAAATGACATCAGAAAGGATAGGATAAAAATACTACTTCTTAAAAGATTCAGGATACATGATGGTTTAAGTGAAAATGCATAGAAACAAACCAAGATGTCTATGAATCTTCTTGTAAGAGCACCATTTCCCCTGATTTTGATTAGAAACATTTCAAATACACAAAAATTGGAGTAATAGCATGCTGATTGATAATCAAGGATTGTGAACATTTGCTCATTTTATTTATATCATATATACTTATGTATTTAAATATATCCATAATATATTGAGGGGATAAACTTTTTCATATTGAGCTGAAGACATCATGATATGGTCACCTTAAATATTTAAACATGTATCTCCTACAAAAAGGACATTGTCCCATATGGTGCATAGCATTAGTTTGCCTAAAGAAATTAATAATAATTCTCTAGTTCCACCTTAGATCAATCCTGGAGTTAAATTTCTCCTGGAAGCATTCAAGACTCACATATTACACTCAGTTACATCTCTTTAAATCTAGAATGTTCCTCTATTTTCTTCTGGTACACGGACTTCTGATGAAGTACTGCGGTGCATGGCCCACAGAGTGATTTCATCTATTTGATTCTTCCTCTTGGCTTGTGCACTTATTCCTCTGTCCTTTCATTTCTGTAAACCACAAATTAGGTTGGATAGATTTTGAAGACTCCTGTCCCAAACACTTCATAGATGGGTTTATTTTGGTTTATATTTGGTTCCCAAACAATGCCTGCTTTTACTATTGCAGTTGTCTTGGTTTGAACACTTTATGTGATTGAATTTAACAACAACAACAAAAATGGCAGGATACTGAGGATTTAATTTTCACCATCAATGTACAAATATTCACCTATGTCTTAAAAATATGAGGCATTTTTAGTATCAAAATTAATATTTGTACATAATGGAACATTTAGAAAACTGCATTCAATTGTGGATAAGAAGAAAACGTTATGGCTGTTCTTGTCAAACAAAACTGCTGTGATTTTAGTATATTTTAATATACTCGGTCCATTTTTTCTCTGCAACATTCTGTAGTAAATGCTATATTCCCAAACACATGATTTTGTTATATTTGTTCTTACTTAATTTGTATCATAGACACTTTCTCGATTTCAAAAAAATTTTAAAAGACTAGTATTTCATTTTGTAGTATGTATTTCTTACTGTGGTACTCTTTTCTGCTGTTGGATATCAAAATGACTTTAATTTTTCTCCTAGTATAAATAATGCTGTGGAGAATATCTACTTACAGAAATATTTCTCTTCTTTAAAAATTATTAGAGAGAGTTATTGTGTTGGAAAGAATGGATTTAAAAATTCTATTTTGCTCCTGATTATCAAAGCAAGAAGAACTTATCATTAACAAGTACAACTTAATGAAAAGAGAAAGAAAAAAAGCATTCCACATCTTCATCCAGGACAACTGGTACTAGCGTCTTACATGATTTCTTCTGATATATGCAGTTATTTTATTTCTTATCAAGGCACCAGGATATTAACATTTTAAGGCTTTTGATAATACTGACAAGATCATTTTCAATTTATTAATGTGTCTTCCTTCTGTAAGTATATAAACTGCGATCATCCTGAAAACACTAACATCTAAAAGGTATCAAGTAAGCATGTTTATTTCAAAACTTCCCCTGACTTTGTTTTGGTTCCCGAAAATCTGTGAATATGGAAAAGAGAATGAAAAATGTGTTGAATAAATGTTACTTGGAAAAATTCATCTCCTCCTTTTGAAGTGGGAGAAGCCATGCTCCTGAACGGCTACATTTGCTAGTGGTGTTCATTTAAGGGCAGATGGACAGGCTTATACGCTAGGTCACTCTGAAAATCTGCTCATTGATTCTTCTAGATGGAAATAGGCTATTGATCATTTATTAATATTTGTGTCCTGGGACACAGAGAAGAAAAAAAAATATATCTTTTACTTAGGGGTTCTCAATCTTTTCATAGCATGGCACATAAAGAAAATGATGAGACTGTGAGATACTGTGGAGTAATGATTCAGGCTGATATTATGCTGGGCCCACCTGGCAGAAGAATTGAGATCTCAGCTTCCTGTGATGCATTTCTGGGACATCTGGGCCAGCCCTGCAATCTGAGGAATTTCGACTAATATGTCTTCTGGTGTTGGGAACATCATAATTTTCTTTCTTTCTTTCTTTCTCTCTTTCTCTCTCTCTCTCTCTCTCTCTCTCTCTCTTTCTCTCTCTATTTGCTTCCCCAGAAGTGATGGTTAAAGAGAGTGTGTCAACTTTAGGCAATTAGGAAATACACCCAGAGTAGAGCTTATAGGTGTGTATGAGTAATTTGTGGGCCAGTGAGTGAGGGAAGAATACCCACTCCGGATGTGGGAGGTCTAGCTGGGAACTTGAGCTATATAAAAGAAGGAAGAAGAAAGATTGTTACAGCTTTTTCTTCCAGAGGAGGCTCTCACCTTTGCAGTTGTCTACTGATGCTGACTTACTACACGCTGCAGATCTTCCTCACAGATTTAATGGAGTTTCCACTTGCGCCTGTTTACCCATCGCCAATCTTCAGTCTCTGGTTTTCACCATTGTTCTTCAAACAACCAAAGTCCGCAGCAGACTCTCACTGGCTGTCCTGCAGTCCTGGATGGGTGTTCTGCCTTGTGGCTGAGAAGCCATTGGACCCTCCAGCTCTCGCTCATGCAGGCTGCCGTCTTGGACTATCTCTGTCCTCAGACTTGTAAATCCCCCAAATAGATTAATTTCTGTCAGTTCTGCCTCTTGTAGAATCCAAATGAAAACACTAGTTTTATTTAGCTGCTATTCCTTGCATGGATAACACAGGGACTCTGTAACTGTGATACATTTTTACTAGAGAGATAGATGTTTTTCTTAATCTTCTGACCTACCTCTTCACTATTTTCCACAAAATATTTTTAATTTATATTGCAAATGCTTTATTTATCTGGTTTATTTCATCTGAAGTCATTCATTCGATGATTATTGACTAGGTTTTAGTACATTTCAGGCACTTTGCTAAACACTGAGATTACAAGGATGCTATAGGCAGCTTCTGATTCTAAAGTATTCACAGATGAGTGGAAGGAAACGCAACATTGGTCAGAGGAGATAAGCAGTCCTTGTGGTGGTAGGTGCAGACCGCCATCGCACACTCCCTGGGGCAGCAGGGAAGAAGGCTTCCCAGGAACAGTGGCATTTCAGGTGTGACTCGAAGGAGGAGTAGAAATTTTACTCGCCACTCAGGAAAAAGAATACTGGGGTTATGAGACAGAGGAGGAATTGTTGGTACACCTCGACCACCCGTTCCACGCAGCTCCCGGAAGATTGACCGAGGGTGAGATCGGAAAGGAAGAAAGATGAGCTTAGGTTTTGAGGAAATTTATCTTGTCACATGCAAGAGTTAGATCCCCTGCAATGGATTGCTGAAAAAGATTCATGAGTGGGGACTGACCCCTGCAGACTTTTTTAGGGGAGACCTTGCTGTCACACGAATGCAGGGGATGGAATTGGGAATTGGCAAAGAAAGCATTAAGAAATGGCTGATCCGGCTACAGATGGTGCTGTGCATAGAGGCCCATGTGGATCAACCCTTCTGCATGGGCCACTGGACTGAGAGCCTCTGAAGGAGACTCCCTGACCCCACAGTCACCCACTTCCAGGATGAAGGTGCCAGATAGGTCAGCGCCCCCTCCTCCTATAGAAATAAGGTGGTCTCTGCGAGAGGGGAAATGTTAGGTAGGAGCATAGGGTAGGACAGACAGGCAGGACTAAGGCAGGGTGTTCCAGCAGCCCTGGGAACAGAAGTGGAGTCAAGGTGGGGTCAAGGTCCCAGTCACGGCCTTGACCTCTGACCTCTGACCTCTCCAGGAATAATGAAGGAGAAGTGGCTAAAATAGGCAGCTTATCCTCTCCCTCCCAGTTTCTTCCAGATGCCCTAAGGTAATTAGTGGAATTATATCGTTCTACAACCCTCACTGCAGGAGGACTGCTTGAAACCACCCGAGGAAAAGCATTCTAAGTTCCTTTATTCTCCTGTGATCCTCCTGTGAGGCCCCCTCTTGACCTCTCCTTGAGAGCTTTACTTTCTCAATAAACCCCTTCTTGTATTAAAAAAAAGGACCACCACTTAGAAAATGGGTGATGGGGCTGTGAAGGCAGCGAGGATGCGTCCACTAGGAAAGGCTGCGGAAGAGAAGTCAGTTTGGGTCTCCGTGTAAGTAGTGTGGCCATTTGTGAAGACAGGGAGAAAAACTGAGCCTTACCATTCCAGCTCTGCAGATTCGACCTATCCTTTCAGACCCACCAAAAGCCTTCCCTCCCTCCCCCTTTCCCAGAATATCCATCCTGGGATTTAGCAGTGGACATAATGCCCCTGAGCACAAGGCTATGATTTCGCACGTTAGGTCTGCTTCTGAACTGAGAAACATGGGTGGAGGCCTCTTCTCAGCACCCACATCTCAGGCTTCCCTGATGTTCACCCCCTGACCCTCCCAGCACTGCCGCTCAGTAGGCGCAACGGCAGCAAGACATTCAAAAACTTTCCACTTTGTGGACGGATCACGCCTTTGGAGTCAGAGGGATCTGAGCTTGAGCCTCTGCTCTGCCACTTGCATGGATGTAACAGATGAAGAAACAGCTGCAGGGCACCCCCCCCCTTTTTTTTCTTTCTGTAAAATAGAGATAACGCTTTGCAGGGTCATTGTGGAGACAAAGTGAAATGAGGTATGTAACAATCTCTGGGGTTTAATCAATTCTCGCTAGTTAGAGCTGCTGGTAACAATAACAAGGTAATTTTTAACTGATGACCCCATCCTCATTGAATTGTTACTTTGTGTTTAGTCTAATAAACTTACTCCTTCTCCGGTTAAGGAAAGCCAGGCTTGGGGAAGTTACGGTGAGTTTGGGACTAGGGCGGGCATCACTTGAGTCTTAAGTTCCATCCTCTCAGAGACCCATGATCACCTGCCTTTTCATGGGGTGCTATCAATATTTAATGTATGGGTGTCGGTTGCTGTAAACCGAGCACAGCCCAGGACCTACTTGAATTAATCATATGCAGGAAGAGAGAAAATAAAATGCCCTTTTCTCAGAGCCCTAAGTTTCACTGGCCGCACAGAAGCCAGGAAACCACAGGGTGAACTTCCTGCTAATGGAGGACCCTGAGAAGAAGCTGGACCCGAAGAGCGACGGCAAACCTCGGAAAGTGCGGTTTAAGATCTCTTCCTCCTACAGCGGTCGAGTGCTGAAGCAGGTCTTTGAGGATGGGCAGGAGTTAGAGTCGCCAAAGGAGGAATATCCTCACAGTTTCCTCCAGGAGGCCCTGGAACCCATGGATGGTGTTTACGGGTCTGGGGAAGCCCCCAAACCCCCCCTGTGCGCCCCAAGGCTGACTGCTCAGAGGATCAGTGTGCTCAGAGAGGGCAGCGCCTACACCTTGGCGGGCTGCCATCCTCTGGTCAATGATTTCAAGGCAAATGACCATAAGGTTGGTATTGTGCGTGGTTATGAGCTTGAAGGTAGGGCTTCCTAAAATTGCTTAAAGAAAGACCTAAATGCTTCAGATTTGTGTCTTGTTCACACTCAGCTACCAGCTGGAGCTGTAGGTGCACTGAATGGGAAGCCGTTATTAGGATACTATTTCTGGGACAAAAATAACATGCTTGTTGACTACTCATTGGAAAGCGCAATGAGCGTAAATAGTGTTCAAATTCCACCTCGGGTGATGTATTGTAATTGGGTCTTTGGCTGTGTTTTCTCGGTGTGTAAATTAAATGGAGGTGCGGTGGTTTTCAGGTTGCCGGATTGTCATTTCAGAAAATTATGCAGCAGTAGGTCGTTTTGTTTCCTGAAAGAGCCGTTTGAAGGGGCCCATCTTAGTTCTGCCAACTATTTGGCCTGTGCTTTACCCATGGCTTGCTTTTTCCCCTCTTTTCTACTGCATGCTTTTAAAAAATGCTTGTTTATTTTTCTCCTTTCATTGATTATTAGCATGGACTCTGGGTAGTTGAAATGCTGGAAACAGATATTGAAAAGCAAATCAGTTAGAGCAGATGTTACCTGGGGAAGAAATTTCAGCTAATAGTTCAATTGAAGCATGTGTTTTATCTGTGAATTTCAATTATCTTCTCTTGTACCATGGATAATCAAAAGCCTATACATGAGTTTCTCTTAAGATAGAAGAACCTGGCAAATACTCACCGATTTCCAAAATTCATGGGAGATGTGCACATGTTTATACCGGTGAGACCACTAATGCCATTTTTCCTTTTCAAGAGTGATTATAATTATATAATGTATCCAGCTTGTTAATGAATAGCACACCAGGATATGCTCACATCTTTAATGTGTGAAATTTAGATAATTAATCTCTAATCATTTTTATTGTTAATTTCCTAAGAGAACAGATGATACATCTATTGCACACAAATGTATCGGACGGACTTGCTGGTATTGGTAAAAGTGTAATTATAGGCATGTCCGCAATTACCAAACATAATACCAGGTTTCTTTTCTGTATTAAAGGGAGCTAGAATGAACAACCCTTCGTTGGTTAGTGTAGCGAGTTAGGCACTGCTGTGTATTATCTCTGTCTCTGTCACACCGAGTCTTCGCCATGGTCTTGGAGGAAAGGCAAAGTGTGGTCCTTCTCATTTTGCAAATGAGAAAAATTGCATGCCAGCCTGATCAAGGGTGCACACGATAGCCCTTCGGCACGGAGAGGCATCCTGGTCTTCTCATTTCTCATACTTTATTTTTGCCCTAGGGCATATTTGTTGTTAAATAACAAGATTATTACATACCAATCAATAATGATGATAATAACAAGTACCATTTATTGAGTGCTTATTTTGCCAAGGGTACTCGACTATGTCTTCTGCTAGCAGCTGTGTGCTCTTAGTTCTATGTCTTACACTAACAGTAGAACTATATCTTATTTGAAGGTTTAAAACATACACAGTAACAGTTCTTTTAAACCTTATACGTGTCCATGGTAGCTTAATTTTTGGGCACTTCATAATACCAATAGGGCACTTATGTAAATGCATGAGTTCACATACGTTTATGCAACTAGATGCATTAGTCTTCATGCAGCATGGCTCGGTTGGTCAGAATGCAGGACTGGAGAGGCCATGTTGAAGATTTGACTCTTTCTTGGTCCATTATCCTGCTTTTCTCTATTGCCTGATGGAGTGCCACATCTCAGTCTCAGCCACACTCTGAGTGCGAAGGGGCCACAGTGGGGCCCAGCAGCTCTGCAACTGCAGCAGCTTGTCAATGTGGTGTTCCTGCAAGCACGGGGAACTGAGAACTCCTGGCATACATTTCCAGTAGGAAATCTTATTGGGAAATAACTCCTAGTAAACACCAGATATGAGACCCTTTTGGGAAGCAGTTAATTGTAATGATTTTTTTAAATAAAAAAGGTGTCTGAACTTGAACATGCATCTTCATACCACTCTTTATAGCAATTCACAATTGCCGAAAAGGGGAAAAACCTAAACATCCATCGACTGAGGAGAGAATAAACAAAATATACACACAATGAAATAATATCCGATCTTGAAAAGAAGGAATCATTGTAACAGGACAATCTGGGTAAATCTTGAAGACATTATTCAGGAAAATAAGCCAGTCACAGAAAGACCAATGTTGTATGATATTCTGCTTACATGAGGTGCTCAGGACAGGGCTGGGGGTGTAGCTCAGTGCTTACAGTGCTTGCCTAGCATATGCAAGACCCTGGGCTCAGTTCAGGTCCTCAGCACCACATAAAGATTAGCTGAGCATCGTGGCATGTACCCCCAGCACTTGGGAGGCTGAGGCAGGAGGATTTTTGTGAGCCAGTCTGGGGTGCACAGTGAGTTTAGGGCCATCCTGGACTCCAGAGTGAGTCCAAAATGAACCTGTCTCAAAGTGAACAAACACACACACTAAAAATGATATACCTAGAGCAGCTAAATTCATGGAGGCATAAAATAGAATGGCGACTTGCTGGGGGGTTGGAAGAGAAGAGGGAGTTAATGGACTTAGTTTCCGTTTGAGAAGAAGACAAAGTTCTAGAAGCAACACATGGTGGTGATGGTTGTACAACAAGCTGATTGCACTTACAGCCACTGACCGCTACACTCAGAGTCAACTAAAATGGCAATTTTATGTTATATATATATATATATATATATATATATATATATATATATATTTACCATAATCGTTGTCATGGTGAAGCAAGGGCTCTGATGTCAGTCACACCTGGCCTTGACACCCAGGTCTGCCCACTTACCATGTGAACTTGCACAGGCTACTTAACTTCACTGAGCTTCAATGTCATTGTCTATGAGGTGAACGTAACAGAAGGACCTGACTAAGCGTTTGTTTCGGCAATTCAAAAAGGTAACACATGAGAAGCATTTAGCCTGTGCACGATGCTTTCTGTGTATGCAGGAAGTATTATCTACCATTTCGATAGCAGGTTTTTATCAAAAGTATGCTTTAAAATAAATCATATGTAGTGGGTAGAAAAAGTAGTTTTATGTAATGAAACATTTTAGGGGCTAGAGGAATAGCCCAGTCACTAAGTCACTACAGTGCTTGCCTAGCAAGTGCAAGGAGCTGGGTTCAATTCCCCAGCACTACATAAGCCAGGCAGGGTGGTGCACACCTATAATTCCAGCACTTGGGAAACTGAGTCAGGAAGATTGCTGTCAGAGGCTAGTCTGGGCTATATAGTGAGTTCCGGACCAGCCTGGGCTACAGAGTAAGACCCTGCCTCAAAAATTTTTTAGAGGTCTAACCTATTAAAATTAATAAGGTTTATAAAAATGGGAAAATGAACAAAATAATACTGATTGTCCATTTTATATAAATGAGATAACTTCATTTTCACAACAGTTCTATATTTTGTAGAAAGGTTCTACAGATTGTGAAAAGAGAAATTCATAGTGGCTAAAGTTGCACAATCTCACATAGTTGTCAAATAGCACTTGAATAAAATTTGGATCTGGTCTGCCTTCAAATCCCATTAAATTTTTAGTACCCAATAAGGCATTTCTGCATTTAAAAACAGAGCAATAGAAAAGGTTTAATGGTGCCCAAATAACAACCTCTAGGCATATTCCCACAGAAGCAGGAATATTTACAAATGCTCAGCCATGTAGCTTGCATTCTGGACATCATGGAAGGGACTGAAAACTCTCTGGCTCCATCCTAGCCCTCTGTAATGCAAGAATGGATATTCCTGATGGGCAATTGGATGTAACCAGATATTATGAACTTTAGTTACACCAGAAGAGTTTCCTTAGACACAAGGAATAATTTGGCTGTCAGATGGCTAAAACTTAAGCACACCTTCAGGGTGATTGGGACCTTCCATCTTGGAGTCCATTCAGAAATATTGACTGTTGGGTATTTTGGATATAGACAGTGGAGAGGCAGGGGAGGGTGATTGGAGATGGTCAACTCAGATTCTCCTGAAAAGTTGAGTTTTCCATTAAAAACAAAACAAAACAAAATGAAACGAAACAGCTGTGGATGAGAGAGCACCCCCTAGTAACAGAGCCTCTTTGGCTATCAGTGGAAGTAGAAATGGAACCTTCCCAAAGTACCACCATCCTTATCTTCTGATGTTCAGAAACTGATAGTCCAGAGTGTGAAATAAGAATCCAGTGTGCATAAAGCAGTAGGAAAGGGAAGCTGCTACACGATCCCCGCAGGCGGGGAGAGGAAAACAGGACCAGATCGGAAGCCTGTGGCTTAATAGTCATTGAAAACTCCATGATTAGTAGAACCAGAAAGTGATATCGAAGTCTTCCTCAAGTCAAGTGTTGACTAAATACATGAAGGCTTTAAATGCAAGACTGCTTAGCTGTCCTGTCTAAGCAGATCTGGCTTGTGTAGTTCTATAATCAAGGGAAAATATTTCTTGCTGAGGTATTTAGTTGTGTAGTCTGAATGTGCGTGTGACACTGAAGAATAATTTTTAATAATACCAAACTGCAGGAATGCCTCCCATTTGCATATTTTCTAGCTTTTGCAAAACCTGTATTAATATGTTTTCTGTTACATCTCCCATCCCAGAGGTGATGCCTCAGGGATTAGAATCACGATGTTTAACCACAGGGTCATTCTCGGCACAAAGAGTTAGGCAGGGTCCTGGAATCTGAGGTCATCAGCCTTGACTCTTACCTCACCTGGTTTTGGGATATCAAAGTCTCTGAAGGGAGGCTGCGTGGCAGGAGGGCACTCAGGACCCACAGGAAAGAACCTGTTTACCAACCAGGGGAGAAGCATTTCTGTATTTGCGCAGCTAGCTCGTCTGTGGTAGTGCTCACCCACTGCCTGTCAGCTCATGTGCGGGTGAGCATCCTGGCTCTCGTCTGTATCTCTCCACAGGTGGGCAATAGAACGGGGATCTGATGCCGTCCCTCTCCAAGCTGTCCTACCTCTGCGTACACACATATTTTTGACTAAGTAATCCCTGAACATTTGGTTCCCTAGGCTGCTGCTGTTGCCACCGCTTGTTGGTGTGTGTGCTAAGCAAGCGCTCTGCCACTGAGACACACTCCAGCCCCAAGCTTCTGTCCTGCGCTCCAGTACTGCCCACCTCTATTCCTGAGCAAACGATTAGCTGATGCAAGATTCATTCATACAAGGGAACCCAGCCATTAATAATGATGGTGCAGAAATATATTTATTGACATAAAAGATTTTCATATTACACGGATAATGAAAAAAATACTTTACACCAGCGTATGTGCATTAATCTTGTATTTGGGGAGAAGGAATACTTGTAAATAGTGCAGTGTAGGTTGTAAGAATATGGACCTTCATTATGACAGACGTGTACTCTCAAGTATATACTGACCCATGGTATGATCGACTACTGATTAATTCTGTCACCTTGGTGAGATATTTAGCCCCATCGAGATTCAGTCTCCTCACCTGTAAAATGTGGAAATCATAGCATCTTCTTAGCAAAGATGTTGCATGAGTGTGTGGTGGTGGGAGGGAATAAAGCACTGCTGGTAAGATTCTCAGTGTGTTGCCCGACATACAAACAATGCTCAGTAAGTGGCATTTATTAATATTATTTATGCCTAGAAAAATGGAGAGGCGTTTGTATAAAACAATGAGTGTTCACTTGCTTTTCTGAAACACTCAATTCCCAGCCCTGCAGTGGCTCCTGGGGACCCTGCCCTCTGAGGTCTCAGTAGCTCAGCTTTGATTGCTACCATAAACAAGAAGGGAGCTGGTTTTCATGGCTTTCAGAGAGAACCACCCCGTCATGGGGTGTACCACAAGCTCGGGGTCTGATGAGACCACGAGCACCGGATCATGGAAATTCCTTCCTGTTTTCTGGGCTGGTGAACAGGTCCTGCAACTTTGTATGCAGTGGTTGGTGGTGAAGGTTTCATGGGCATTCTTTGTTTCTCTAGGCCCCACCAATTATAGATTTTGGCAAGATAATTATCTACACAAATAACCTTAAAATCATTCGAACCCCGATGGACAAGAGGGACTTCATGAGGAAAATTCTCCAGAAGGAAGAGGAGGTTGAAGAAGAGTCTCTGATGAGCAAAGAAGGAAGTTATGGAGACAGGGACCAGAACGACGGCCCCTTGCCAGAGGCAGAGAGCACGTTCCCCCACAGTCAGTATACACAGGTGAGTCAGGGTGCCAGCTTGCTCCCCTCTGGGCAAGACTCAGGGAGATGACCTCTAAATTGTTTTGATTGTGCCCTTTTGAAGAGGATGCTTCTAAAGTCTAAATGCTAAAAGGCTGAAGGAATTTTAATGTTTATTATATTTTAATGGTATGTCATAAGCAATAGTTAAGCCCATAGTTCAAAGGCTTATAATATAAATTTTGGGTTTTGGCTTTCACATCTGACTAGGTGTATTCTTGTTTCCACTGTGCAAAGTGACTTATAAACAGCTGGTCCTAGACGTGAGGAAAAATCAACTGTGTCTTGTCCTGTAAGTTTGCTTGTGTGTCTTTTGTAGATGTTATCCTCAATCCACATCCTCCTTGAAAACATAGTGGGAAGCCATGTGTCCACTTTGCAGATTCACTTAGTTTAAACAATGCAGTACCACTTGTAAGTCCCTGTGCCTGGGAAAAGCAAAGTGGAAGGCAAAGATAATGCTACTGTGAGCAACATTGAAGGCTACACTTATACTCAGGTCGCTTGAGTACTGAGCTTGTCTAGGGACTGCCAGACCTAGGAAGGGCACTAGTTTGTTAAAAGTTAATATAAAATGTATTTTAAAACATCATCAAAGATTGATTTCTTGTTTTTGGTTTATTTTCTCCTTATGGTTCTTAATGATGTGCCACCTCACAAACCATTGTTTAGACATGCTCAGGCAAGGGCAAGATTGCCAGTGTTCATTTATTCACAATATGCGTGGATGTGAGGAGGTGGTTTTGATGAGCTGAAGCTAAGAAAGTAAAATCTTGGCTAGTAGGATAAATGAATTTGCTCTCTCTCAGATTCTGTTCACTGGAATTTGAAAAATTCTTTGGGCCTTACCTTCATCTCCTGCCAGTTGGCATGGAAAAATTGACAAAAGTCTTCCTGGGACCCAGGTGACGCGCCTGCTCTGGGAAGGTTAGGCAAAGACAATGGAACTTTGGTCATATGGCACTTTGAGTGAGTGATAACCTTAGGCCAAGGTGTCAGAGACTCTCTATTAGCTCATTTTTCTTTCTTTCTTTCTTTCTTTTTTCTTTGGTCATTAATTTTTCTTACGTCTCAAAACTATTCATCTTTCAACCACTTCTCTGGAATCCATCCTCTTTTCTCCTTCTTTCTCCTCTCATTCCCTTCCACTCTAGCACAAAATACCTGGACTCTTGCCAAAGACTCCTAATGTTCTCTTCATATTTATTCATGTTCCTTTCCAACTTGATTTCATGCTTAATAAGATGTTTGGACATGAAAGTCTGATTTGATCACTCCTGTCTTAATGCTTTCACTTTGCAAAAATTTCAAAGACCTTCCATCTCATTGGTCAGTTTTCCTATTACTGAACAAAATACTTGACAACCATAACTTAAGGAAGGAGGCATTTATTTGTCTCATGGTTTCAGAGGATTCAGTCCATGGCTGGCCGGCCCTAAGTCAAGAAGATTTTGGCAGAAAGTCATGGTGGAGCAGAGCTGTTTGGCTTATGGAGTCCAGGAACAGAGCAGGAAAGAGTGCCAGAGAAAAGGGATGATACAGTACTAGATACAGTACCCAAGGTCATGTCTCCATGACCCCCTCTGACACCTCCAGAAGTAGGCTTTACTAATCTCCTAGGTGAGTCTAAGCAAGTCACATTGACAAAAGTCACATGACAAAACCAAAACTCTTTACTCCACGGCTAGCCTCTCTAGCCTCGTCTCTTGCATATCTCTCCTCGTGTTCTCCACTCTGACATACTGACTATCTATCCATCCCTCATTTGTTTATTGATCTTTCCTACTGGAAGCAAATTCTTTTGGCCTGGAAGATTCCTCATGTTCGCTCTCATATTCTCCTGTCTTCAACACCTGAGGTCACAGTGGAAGCATCACTCCTTTGAAGGAATCTTTCTTGGCTTTCTTGGAGATAAAAATATCAAGGATAGATCTGTCAGGGTACTCTGTAGCCCCACTCTCAGCTGCAATCTGACTTTTATTTGGGTGACTATCTGGTTAATCTTGCCCACTAGGATTAGGTCTGCAAGTGGGCAGAGGCCATGGTTATGTTGGATACAACTTTGTAATTCTAGTGCGAAAAAAACGTGTTTGGTATGTAATACCAAGATACTCAGTAAATATTCAATCTTTGTGGAAAGAATATTGAAATTTGGGACCAAAGGGTAAGCTGATAAGAAGCACTCTACCGTTACTTTCTTGTCTTCCATGTGAAACTATTAAGAGCCTAGCATGACAGAAAGACAGCTGAACAATTGGAAACATTGCCTTTCCCCCTTTAAAATTCTTTAATTGCATTATTTCTCCTACCATATTGTAGCCTGTGGGAGCATGTATTTTTAGAACAGGGCCAGAAATAGTAAAAGGCAGGTCATACTGCAAACCTGAACGAATAAGCAGCAGCAGGTTTGATATGACAATTACCTTTAAATTCAATTTGGAGGGATCTGTGTTTCTTAGCTGTAGTGCCGTAAACTGGGACAGAGTGGCACAGCAGAAGGTTGCTGTGAAAGGTTATACTTCACTTGCCTGTCCTTTAAACTCTGTTTTAAATTACTGTTTGTTTGTCCAATCCCTCATGCACTAAATGCCCAGACAAGTTTTATTCCAAAAGAGAGGGTCAACAAACATCAAGGAGCCGCTTCTGACCGAGAGGCTCTTCGTTCTGTTGTATAGAATGGAGAAGCAGCGAGAGCCTGATGAAAGAACAGGGAGAGGCTGAAAGCCAGGCCGCGCCTGGACCTCCGCACCAGCTAGGAAAGAAAAGAAGAGTAATTGAATTGGGCCACAGTAAAGTGTGCAAGGGGAAAAAAAAATCTGACTTTGTGTTGAGGCTATACATCCTCCAGTTGTTTTAATGTTTTATATGATCTCACCTTTGAGATAATAATGATAACAGCAACAACAACAACAGCTACCATACCCAGTGTGTTTCATACAACAGTCAATTTTGTCCTCATGAGGCCCCTGTGAAAGCAGGTGTTACCGATACTCTCAGTCTGTGGCGGAGGAAGCTGGGGCTCAGGGAGGTCAGGTAACTTGCTAGAGGTCACTGGAGCCAGTAGTGAACCTGGGTCAGATTGTCTACCATTCTCATGACTCTACCCACCGCTGTGCCATCTGTGGCCTGGTGTTGGTTCCCATTCTTAGGGTTACGTAAGTTTTCAAGTCTGTGATGACACGAAGACTCCTGTCCTTGGCTGTGGAACCACAAGACACAAAGAATGCATCAGCCCAGTTCTAGAATCTAACCTGTGCCATGCAGCTGTGTTCTATATCCCACCACTAACCATTTTCTGAGAAAGAGAAAAAAATCACTGAGAAAGAAGCTTATAATGTGTATGCCTTATGTATGATAGGGCTCATTAAATACTTGTTGAATTAAATAATCAGAAAGAAATGTTAGAGGTAAGTGACCCAAGAAAAAGAGGTAGCCCAGAATAAAAAAGGCAAACTCTGGCAAAACCCCTACTAATGTGACATTCAATGCTATGTGACTAAAGTTCTGTCTTTTGTTCTCTACATCAAGCTTTACCAGGTCATTTCGATAATCTCTCAATACCTGACCTGGTATTTTATGCAAATGATTTTTTGAGTTACATGATAGAATTATACTAGTATTTATTGTACATTGCTTGACATATTGATTTTTATCATTAACGTTTCATAGGAATCAAGTACGAAACAAAACATACTGGATTTGGCAGAAAAATGGATCATGGCAATTTGTTTTAAGAATATTTTGGCAAATACATTTATTTTAAATACTTTAAGGGAAGAAATTTCTCTATTGTTAATATGTTTAAATGTGACAACAGTGCATAAAATATTAACAAACGAATGCATGGACATAAAACAAGTTTTTGCCAGTTGAGTAATTACTCTATTCCCTAAAACTAGCATAAATAAAATTTAATACCTTCCTAAGCATTTTGCAATATAATGGTGCTATTTTCAAACTTAATGCCTCCCTTTTCAGAGATTATTTTTATTATTAGGCTCTAAAAGAAAGTTGTATTAGCTGGGTGGAGCTACCCAATGGATTCCAGTTGTTTTATTCCTGGAATTTAAGAAAAGGAAGAGTTCTCTAGATGTCAATGTTATGTTTGTTTATTTAAATTTTAATATGTGAATGACAAATATTGTGGCAGGCACTGCACCAGCTGTCTGAGAACAATGGTAGAAGAGTAACAGCCAAAGAGCATCCTGATTGGTCAGTAGGAGTGTTTATTAGCATAGGAGACCTGCACAACAGCAGTGCTATTGCTTGGACAGGGAACCTGCTGGGCAGGTATGGATGGGCATGGCTTCCAGGACCAAGTCAGCTGACGTCTGGAAATGAGTGACAGCTGGCTGTGTGGTAGAGGGGAAAGGTCCATGGAAACAAGTGCTCAGAGGCCTAAGAACAAAGCCTGACGAAGGAAGTGACAAAAAAAAAATCATCTAAAGAGGTTGGGTTTCATTCTGAACAATTGGAAATTTGGAGGGCAAACATTCATTACAAAAGTTTTCTGAGTTTTCTATGTGCTGGTTAATACTGTAGACATCTTAATGAGCCACCCCACAATACCAGAGGTGGGCACAGGCCTGGCCAGGAGAGAGCCTCTGGGCTAGACCTGTTGGGGGAGGAGGGTGGAACAAGGGATGGATTTGAGAAGATGTTTAGAAGATAAAATGGACAGGACTTGTTGTACTCACCTGGTATTGATCTGATATCACGGAAATTTCTTGGTAGACTCACAGTTCATGGGGGCCTAAAATTATCAGTTTCCTTGAGATGTTTTAGTGGAGAACAGAACAATAACAAGGAGGCATTTTCTGGAGTGCGAGAGTCTAGAGCTAGCTTACTGGTGAAGTATGGAAGGGAACTGAATTTTCTGGGGGAAACTGATGTGCCAGAGAACTCTGCGTTGACATATGTTCTGTAACGTCGTATTCCAGCTTCTTGGAAGCCTAAGCATTGCCGTTGCACAGGCAGGGAAGCTGATTAGCAGAGGCTGAGGGAACTGGCCCAGTGGCATGGCTGACGTCAGACGGTGGTCTCAGTCCTAGTCCACTGGCTTCAGAGCTCTTAATCACTGGGCCTTCCACAGGTTTCCAAGAGAATAACATTGTGAGTTTCAGAGCTAACCTGGTAACACTGATTCATCCACTCAGTCAGTCACGCAGCCTCAGTCACGTAATCTTTGTTGAGTAGCTGGTGTAGGACAGCTCTGACGAGGGGTGTTAGGAACACGAGGCTGGGGCTCAGCCCACCAGGACCAAAGTCTGCCTCCTCCCATCCGACACTGTGTGTGCACATCAGCTTCTCGGTCTCTGGCCTTCCTCTGTGTGGCACGGGGATGGGAGAACGCACACCGCTCACTGGGATGCTGCGAGGGTGAGGTGGACAGCCCTCAGAACGACCTGGCTCCGACCAGGCATGCTGCCGGAGCTCACTGTTAGTATTTGGCTCTGAAGAAGATAAAGGCTTTGCCCTCACGGAGCTTACAGAAATAACACGTTGGATAGTAACAAGGTGATAAATGATGCAAAGTCTCAGAAGGCCAGATGTGCGGCAGAGGATGCCATCTTAGAGATGTTTATCAGAGAAATCCTCTGATAAACGACTGTGATTATTCAATGCCCCAGCCAATCCCTTCACTGGTACTTGGGGGACGCATTTTTCTCTGAATCTGGCCCAGTCTTTACCAAGGCCTGATGCTGTGTTGTCCTACATGTGAACAACAGACTTGAGTTGCTGCTCCAACTAAATCCGGTCCCATGTCTTGCAGGACGGGGAGCTTCCAGAAGACAACTGCTTCCACTGCCAAGGGTCCGGCAGCGCCACCTGCTCTCTGTGCCATGGCAGCAAGTTTTCGATGCTGGCCAACAGATTTAAGGAATCTTACCGCGCCCTGCGGTGCCCGGCCTGCAACGAGAACGGCCTGCAGCCTTGCCAGATCTGCAGCCAGTAGCCGTGGCTTTTGCGTGTCTGATTTCATCACACCTTCTTAAAATTTTTCTAATAAACTGCCCCCCTCCTGCCACCTCTCTCAGCAAGGAAGCTAAGGCAGCTGCAATCAATTCCACCACTAGCAGAACTCAATGACTCAATGACATTTCGTGAGGCTGGTAACATCTCTATGAGGGTCTAAGGAGCAGGGGCATTTTCGAATTAGTCTGCTTTGAAACTGGCTCTGAAATGATCCTTCCAGGAACGTGCACGTGTATCTCATTTGGCTTAACTCAGTTTTCTCCTTGCGCCAGTGAGCAAATAAATGTACACTTCAGGCAGTGAGCTGAAGTCATTTTCTGGTTGGGAGTTATTTCGTGAAATTATACAATGAGAAAGGAATAAAAAAGGCAGGTTTCTGATGAGCTGAATTCTGGTTGCTTATAATGCATGTTAAGTTGTCATTGGTCACATTGAATTTCTAATTAAGCAGAAGAGGGAAGGGGTAGATGAAGGCACTGGCAGGCCACCACAGGCAAAACAGGATGCTCATTCTGGAGGGAGGGCAGCTGAGGAGGCCTTTCCTTCCAAAGTCTCTTCTGGGTGCTGTGCTTGGGTAATGTCTGTGCAGGCAGAGAGCAAGACCCCTTTGTAGGGCAAGCGAGATAAGACAGTTTTTCATGACTCTCCCTGCTGAGGTTATAAGCCAAGTCAAAGCTATTTATGATAAATTTGGTGCTCAAGTGTGTGTGTGTGTGTGTGTGTGTGTGTGTGTGTGAGTGTGTGTGTGATAAGACTTTTTCCAGGTTCTGAATGGTCACGATACAAACAAATTATTTTGAGCATGAAATCTAGCCAGAATCACTTTCTAAGAGACTGCAGGTATTTTATAAGTATTTATGGGAAATCTTTAAGAGGCCAACTAATCGAGGCTGATTTTTGAACATTATATATCTAGTGTCCATGGATACATATCCTAAGAATGAGGCTTTCCTCTGGAAGTTGGTTAGGAAATTTTAAAAGCACTGTAGATAATGAACTTCTGTAGCTCTAATACCCATTCCCAGAGCCCTGGAGAGTAACACTGTAAAATCTGTTACCTTTGAGAATCATTGCTTTTCTAGAATAATGATTTTGATTATATAACTCAATAATTTCTTGACATTTGTTTGCTATTCTCTAATATCCAGCTGCTAAAAAAATTCAGGAATGGAAAGCTTTTAGGGCAATATAAATACTTCTAATAAAGGATCTGAAAATATTTTTCAAAGCCATGATAATGTTGTCTGCCCTCTCTTACTATTGGTCCCTAGCTTGCTTTGCTTCTGGATGTAAAGTAATTACCTCCTGCCCCATTTATGTTTTCTCCCAGTGACAGACTCTTCTGCCTTTCCAGAATACCACAGAAAGAGATGTCAAGAGACCTTGCCGTGTATTCTACTTTTTTTATCAGAAACATTTGACCACAAAAATAATTTGAGTCTTTTTGCCTGCAGGACAACGTTGCTAGGTGTTTGATGTACAGTGTTGTCCAGACGGGCACTTGTTATGTAGTATCTCATAAATCTTGTGAGCCTGGTGGAGGAAAAAAGATAGGTAAGCAGATAATTACAACATAGTGTGACAGGTGCTGAGATGAGATAATTATGGGACGCATTTGGAGCACATGAAAGAAACGCCTTACCAGCCTTGGGTTTTTCAGGGGCAGGGATGGATGCTGCTGTCAAATCCAGAGCCTCAAGCAGGCTAAGCACATGCTGTAACACGGAAGGCCCCAGCTGCCCCAGTGGTTTAGTGAGCCTGCCCAGAGCGGAAGCTGTAAATTGTCCTGGCTTCTCTCCCTCACCCCATGCTCTTGATACCTTGAATGTTCGTTTGAAAGTCACATAATAAAATACGTTTACTTACAATTACATTTATTTCATTTGTTCAGCAGATAATTTACTTTTTATTATTGTGATAGAAACACTTAACATCTACTCTTAACAATTTTTTACATATGCAGTACATTATTATAGATTATCATCAAGAGTTTATTGGACATCGATCTCCGCATCCTGTGAAGCTTACATTTCAGTGAGTGACTACAGATAACTACATATATTTAACAAATATTATATATATATATATATACATATATATATATATGTGATATGAAATACAGAAAATATACATTTATATAGAATATACCTATATACAGAATATATAGTGTCTAAAAAGGAATAAATATTTGATTAAAAACACTAACAAAAAATAAAACACTAAGAGGAATGAAGAGCAGGAGCAGTTGTGGTTTTAGTTTTTAGGGAAGGGTCCATGAAAAGGTGTCACTTGAATCCTAATGGGGCTGAAGGAGCCCGCTGAGAAGGTGTCCAGGCTGAGGAAACCCAGGTGCCTGACTCACGGGAAGGATAGCAGCAAGGAAGCCCTTGCGGCTGGAGAGAATGGGCAAGAGGACAGGGGGGGCAAGATCAAAAAGGAAGGCACGTGTGTCAGGGGAGGGGACACCTTTCTCAGGAATCGCAGTTGGACATGGGCTGTCCTTTGAAACACTGCTTCGGACGGGGCCGTCTTCTGTCAATTTCACACACTCTGTGTCTTCTCCTTAATGCTGGGGCAGGAGGCTGCAAACTACACTTCCCAGGCTCCCTTGCCTGATGGCTTCTTGTCAGGTTCTGTGGTAAGAGGTACGACGGGAGACCACAAGATAGGAGGAAGGAAGAACCTTTGTCTTCTCTGGCTGAGTTTCTGGCCACCTTTTCCACAGAACAGCAACAACTGGGAACACCGGAGATAGCAGCTTGGTCAGTGGCCAGCTTAGTGGCTCTCACTGTAGGGTCCAGGTTACTTTTTCTCTCTCGGGCCTAAAATGATCAGTTGCTAATTTTTGTAACCCTGCAGTTGTTAATCCTGCATTTGCTAATCTTTGTAACCAAATCCTGTAATATATTGAAATATCCAAAGTGGCTTCTGTCGTCCTGATGGAATGCTACTGATGCAAAATGTTTGGAGCAGAAGAGGACCATGATCTGAGTTGTTTTAACAAGCCACTCTAGTTGCTGTTTGGAGAAAAAACATTATAGGGTAAGTGTGGATGTGGGAAGCTAAAGCAATGATTCTGGTGGCAGCTAATGGTGGCTTGAGCCGGTGTGGCAAAAAGTGGCTGAACTATAGACGTATTTTGAAGGTGGAACTTTGGGATTTATGTACTGTTTTTGCATGCAGAAATATTTATGACTTCTTGTATGCAAACTATGTATTCCTGACTTCTTTGCCTTGTGAGGTAAATTTACGCTAAAATATCTTCTTACCAACTTGCAAACTACAAACACTTTCCAGTGAACTGGGCAGGGTTAGGGTAAGTTCTGGATAAAATAATCTCTGGAACAGAGAATTTTTGCAGAGATAGGAAAAACATGAAAATTTAAAAATATCATGATAATGACTAAAATAATACTATGTCATTTGAAAGTTCAAACATTTTTTAGATGAATACATGTCTTTAAAAATGTAACATTTTCCCATTCATTTATGGGTTGAACTATTTCTCACTGGATTTCTATACTATATTCCAGGCATTTGTATTGGGTCCTCAGAGTATATAGATGAAAAAAAGACTTGGTATCATTAATGAGATGGAAGTCTTAGGGCTGTGTGTAACAAAAGAATTTGCCCTTAGGATTTGGGGAAAACACTACTGCTTTCCATTGGCTCTTACTCCAGTGATTTGATTCTCTTTCTTGGCCAGTGTAGCTGGGCCTGGTTTGGTGACTATGTACAGAATAAATGGATTCAATTTAGCATGTGCCTATCAGCCTGTGTGCAGGACGCTGTTCTAAACACTTCACATTTACCAACTTCTTGAATCATCTCAATAGTGAAATTAATCCAGGTTACTGATCACCGTGTTAGTTCCATATACACTGTTCCCTTCGACAACGCACTGACCCATACCAAATGGTAGAGCCTTTCTGTGAACTTTACAAATACCTGGCGTTTCTAGACCATTGCAGAAATCAACGTGCACTGAAAATGCAGCATATATTTGGGAGCTGATATTGTATTGTAGTAATGAAATCACTTTGCGAGGCTTTTTGTGAACAGGGGGCCACCAGAGCCAGCCTGCTGGCTCGTCCTTTCTCCCTGTCCCCATCTTAGCTCACTCCTGTTTAAACTCGTGGCTGAGCCCCAAAGCGTATCTATGTTGTGCACATGAAGATCTGCAAAGCCCAGAGATGATTCTTTCTTAGACCAGCCCTTCTTGGAATTTACCTGTGGTTTGAAATATTATTCTCCTCCCTCCCTATCTAGGAATTTAGGGGAGCAAGGAGGGCAGAGTCCACAGGCCTTAAACCTTTGTCTCTTGAGTAAGCCCACTCATTTTTTTTAAACTTCCAGATAAGAAATCCATTGAAGAATGAGCTATATATTCAAACGTTTTTGAAAATTGAATTAATTGTCTTTGTGACCTCTAATTTACATTCTAAATTAAGCTGGTCAAAAACAACAATTAGGCTTAAATCCTAGAGAAGACGATGTTTTCTTACTCTAAGTGTTCAACAAATATGAATCGCTCTGGTAATATATTTATTTGGATGAGTGCTGGTGACATTTCTTAAAAGAAAAAAAGAAGTCTGTGGCTCACTAGCGCTTATTCAGGGAAAATTTTATGCTAAAAGTAAATCTGAAAGAAATGTTCACAGTTGTTTTTATCACCTGTCCTCATTAGTTGCATCTCCTCATTTTCTAATTAAACATAGTAATTATGGAGAGTTCACATTCATGCAAGAAATGGAGTTATGTCAGTGTCAGAATTGTGGCATATAATTACTGCCTGTGTTAAAGAACATGTGAAACCCAAAGAAGAAAAGACCTGAAGCTATAATGCAGATTTTTCTTCACTGTTTGAAAGTCGAAGAAAGTGGGGGGGAAGGGAAATGTGACAAAAGGAGAATCAGACTTTATCTTTTTATTTTTTCTAACATGATGAGCTTCCCCTCTGTGCAGTCCTGGTAGCATTACTTTTATCTAGCTCCTAAGTGCTGCTTTCTTACCAATGATCATTTCTCAGAAGATTGGGGCCACCGATTTACACTGAGGTAATAATGGTGTATAGATCAATGCCCACTCCTGCTTTTTTGGGTTCAAAGTGGAGGCCTCCTGTGTGTCCAGTCATATGCAAGATGAAAGAGACATTGTCTCTTCTTTCAAGGACATCTAGTTTCGCAGTGAGCCAGTGATTCAAGTGGATACTTGCAAAATGAAGTGACAGACGTCAAAAAAGAAAGAGATTGGAAAGTGGGCCACTGTTTTTGGAATGAGGGGTTTTCTCATCACTGATAAGCTCCTTGTGGGCAGGAGCTAGGCTTCATGTACCATTGGGCCTTCAGCATCTTACCATAGTGTTGGGCTTACAGGCTTTCAATAAAGATTTGATGATGTTTGTTTAGATGTGCTATTTGGTCTCCCCCACAAAACTGTCTGTGTACTGCATTCTTACGGGCTGATGCCTTAGGAAAATTTCACAAAGCTTGTAAAATGGCTCTCAGAGACTCCCACCTTCTGGGTTTTCTACCCTTGCATATCTGCCTCCCCACCTCAAATGTGGACTGCACCTGGTGACTTATTTCTAACAATACAATATGGCAACAGTGATGCGATGTTCCTTCTGAGGTTAGTTGATGACTCTTTCTGGCTTCTGTTGCTTGTTCACCTGATGAAGCCAGCCGCGATGTCATGAGCTGCCCTTGGGAGAGGCCTATCAGGCAGAGAGCAGCGGTGGCATGTGGCCTATAGTGAAGGAGTCTCAGGCCGCAACCTGTCGGTTACAATCCTTCAGTGACCACAGGAGTGGGTGTGAAAGGGGATCCTTTCTTACTGAGGCTTAAGATGGCTGTAACCTTGGTTGACATCTTGACTGCAGTCTATGAGAGACCTGCAGCCAGAGCCCTCAGCTGAGTCATGCCCAAAACCTGGATTCTGGGATGATAAATGGTGATGTAGCAAATGTTGTGAGACAGCAAGTTTTGGGATGATTTGTTGCACAGGAATAGATAATTGCACAAGGTAGACCATTTCCTGTCTAGGTCACTGATGATGGCACTTTTCTTGGCTAAAGGTGTTTGGCACAGAGAGGAACACTTACAACTATGTGTTCTTTATGTAGTGCTTCATTTATTAATCTTATACATCTGATAATAAAAGCTGGAAACCGGTTTTTTTCTTAGGGCCTTTAAACGTTGATTGCAAATTTATTAAGCAAGTCATTTTTAAATAATTTAATTTTAGGTTAGCTAATCCTTTTAGACACTCCAGAACCTTAATTTACAAACATAGAAAAGCAAACATTTTAGAATTTTCACTTAGATTTACTCTAAAGCACTCTAAAGCACCTGTACTTTTCTTTCATTTTTCTATGCTTGTTTTGCTATATACCCTCAAGCTCTCAGTATTATTATTATTTTCTTTTTGGGGTCACAAAATTCTTAACAGACCCAAAGAAAAGATTACCTTATCAGAACAGCTTACACTGAAGGACTTAGTGTATTGATTGATTAATTCTTGGTCAGGCTTGTTTGTGCCCGCCAAGGTGATTCTAACCTAAGCTGCCTTTCCATGAGCTGCCTTTCATGGCAAACATTTGTACAGTTAAATGACATCTATGATGAGAATGAAACTATTTCAGTTCTTATCTCGTGCTTGGTGTTTAAATTTGCATCTTGGTATCTGTTGCTAAAGTTTTCTTTTTCCAAATTATTACTTCGCTATTGTTACATACCTGATTTTCCTAGTATAATTAATATTGATCTTAGCATTAAAACTCACATCTTTGGCCCAGCCCTGAGATTTAATCCCTCAGAGGTTGATGGGTTGAATACAGGTACTTAACATTCTTTTACGGGTCACCTGGTAGTTTATTCAGAAAATCCTGGCGAACCCTCTTTGTGATTGGTTCTTGTGGGTGTCCACTTATGCTGAGTAGCTCAGTCTGTTCTTGGTACCTGCTTTTTGTGGAACTCTTTGGCTTATTGTTTCCAATGCTTATTTTCCTAAATAGATAATGAAAGTCAGATGACTGTATCTCATAAGCTCAAAAAATTAATAGAAATTTCAAGCCCTTGTAATTATTAAAATCAGGAAAAGGCACACATGATGTATATTGCATTCACCATTTTCTATAACATTAACCTTTTAGGCCAACTTCATATAACTCTCCTATTTTGAATTCATAGGCTTTCGCAAGATTGATCTTGTTCTAACATGATGAAAGTGAAGGTGATAATGAATTTGATGTTCAAATTAAGACTTTATCTTAAGAGACATATTATCTTTTTTAAGTTGGCAAGACTGAACTATATAATATCTCAGGATGCATATCAGGATGCTAAAATTATAAAAAAAAAATCACTCCAGGAGTGAAGAGAAAGGAAAGGAAAGAAGGAATGTGATTTTGAAGAAGCTATTGAAGGGGTAAAGCAGGGAGTGGCCAAGTTCTATTATTTGATCTGGGCATAGATTTACTTTGTTTTGGTCATGACATTTTATGTTGACAATAAAACTTGTCTTTTAAAATGCTATGGTTAAAATGGGTGGTTACTTTAGATTGGTTCTTTTATTCTTTACACACTGAACTTATCATCCTTTAAAATATTCTTGCTTTTTGGGAACTAAAAGATAGGAAATAGTGAAGAAACTTTTTGAACTTTTTTTCTGTCCTAACTCATGGAATCAGATGTCTCCCAAGGGATTCTGCTTCATCTTACTAGAAAATAATTTTAAAATCCAAGAGTAAAGGAATATACCAGAATGTGCATTAGCCAAGGTGCTATTGATGTTGCAACAGAACTACTCAGAGAAATATTTTGTTTGTTTATTTAGAGACAGGATCTTGCTCAATAGTTCAAGCTTGTCCTGAAGCTCACTATGTAGTTCAGGTTGGCCTTCAGATCACAGCAATTCCTCTGTCTCAGCCTTCTGAGTTCTGGAACTATGAGTTGTGGTGGTTGGGGTCTAAAGTGTCCCCCAAAAGCCTCATGTTCCTATGGATACTGTGTACGGTTGGCAGGTGGTGCCTGGCTGGAAGGGGCAGATACTTAAGGTGTGACCTGGAGGGGCCTGTGCTGGTTCCACCCTTCCTCCCAGTCTCTCTCTGCTCCACCATGCTGTGAGGATCTCCTGGAGCACCAGCTCCAGCCCCACCATGTGATTCTGTCATTTTCCAGCTGCCCACCTGTGAATGGACTGTGACTTTCTAAAACTGTAAGCTAAAATAAATCTTTCCTCCTTAAGTTGTGCATGTCTGGCATTGAGTCATAGTGATGAAAAAGTAACTGAGACACAGGTGTACACCATTTCAGCCTTCTAATCTTTGTCCGATGTTAGAGAACCAAATCCAAGGCCTTGAGTGTGCTAGGCAAGCACTTTAACCACTGAGCTATGCCCTCAACACTGAAAAGATATTTTTAGAGGTTTGTATTTCACATTGATATTTTCAATTCAATGTGCTGTGTTGCTACTTTATACTTTTCTAACATTACATGAAGTTTCATCAACTTATAAGGCTTTTCCCCAAACTGGCAATTTTTTGTATGCTGACACTAACGGATGGAGTTGGGTTGTGCCTTCTATCACTGTCTCCTCTTTCTTAGACTAACGCCCCAAATTCTACCATCCATATAATTTATGATATTTTTGCCATGCTTTACAAATGTATAACTTTGCACTACCTCTGTTACTTTAAAAATATTTATCGTCATCAACATTGAGATGACCTCTTAAAAGAATTAGCTTCATATTAAACAAAAAAATCTGTGAGATCACTGGGTTTAATAAACTCATCATGTGCTTTTCCAGTATACATTGAAGAGAATATGTAAGTGCTAGAATTTCCCCCCACCTGTGAGACAAGGTAATGTAGCCCAGACTGACCTCAAACTCCTGATCCTCTTGCCTCAGCTTCTTAAGTAATGGCATCATAGGTGTACATGTACCATGCATAGCAAGTGTTGGAACTTGACGGGACTTAATAAATGTCACTTTGTCTGTGGCTTTTAAATTTAAAGTTTTCTGAGGGAACTCAAGAAATGTTAATTGACCACGACCATTAACTGTTCAAATCCAACAAGTTTAGCCTCATCTAAATGATAGATAAGAATTGGGAAGACAGAACTCACAAACATAAGCTTTGTTACTAATGAAAGTTGCATTGGGGACTGTAGCTTTGGCACCAGACAATCACGGACTTCCTAAGAGTGGCGCTCAAACCTGGTAGACTTCTCCACATATAGACTTTCATGATGGTGTGGTCCCATTGACTTCACATCCAAGAATACAGCAGATATTTTCTCCTCCTTGGAGCCAGATTCCAAATGGACTAGGAGGGAAAGACTGAATTACTATATGTAGTTTTCCTTAAAATTCAATTGGGCAGAAACAAGCGGGGAAGCAGTCAGGAGCCAAAGACACTAAACTGATGGTCATTCCTGTAAACAAAACGCAAAATCGAGGTAAATGACTACTGATAATACACGTCAGTCCATGTATTGAGTCATAGTACCTAAAATGCATCTTTGGGAAAATTTTGTTTTTAAACTTTTTATGTATCTATTTTTTTTTGAGACAGGGTTTCACTCTGTAGCCCAGGCTGCTTCTGAACTCACTTTGTAGCCCAGGCTGACCTTGGACTCATGGCAATCTTCCTGCCTTAGCCTCCCAAGTGCTGGGATTACAGGTGTGTGTCATCACATCCAGCTTTACGTGGTGCTGGGGAATCAAACTCAGGGCGTCGCCCTCACAAAGTAAGTCCTTTAACTGCTGTGCCATCCGTCCAGCCTATCTTTGGGAAAATTTTATTATAGTGAGAAGTATTACAATAAAGTTCCTGTAAGTTTAACCTTGTCCAATATTGCTTGGGCACCTGTTCCGCGTCTCAGTTCATTTATTGTACTTGCAAAACCAAATTCGATACAAATGAGTGTCTGAATTAAACTCAGGATGGGTCAAGTTGGCATCGCGGCGTATCTACAATCCTGGCCATTTTTATAGATGTGCTGATGTAATTGGCCTGACAGGCCAATCACCCTTGTGGCCAGGGAGATGGAGTACACTCTGGCTTACCACAGGTTTTGCGTGTTCCAAGGAGTCCCAGGTGGCAAAAATGCACATATGCTAAAAACATGAGCAAAGTATTTTCTCCAGAAAGACTTGGGTTATGGCTAAGGACTAATGTGTATTGGTACCAGGTAAGGAAAAACACAAGACATCTACGACTCTATTCTTTCAAATTACTTCCTTGGGAAGCTTCCCTGGATGTACATATAAACAAGACTAGTAATACCTGGATTAAATACTACTTTTACCTTCTCTCAACACTCCATTTACTTTTCATTTAAGGCAAAATATGAATTTGTATTTTGTGTTTCAATTACTACTAGCTTAATGTGTTTGTTTCTGTCTTTTCCCTTACATCCTCCTGCCCAACATGTAATTACTTTGTGATGATTTATTTAGTATCTGTTTCTCTCACTAAAAGGTAACCTCCTTGGATCTGTTTTGTTCATTATAGTTCTTCAGACTCTAGGAAAATGCCTAGCATGTGACAGCCTCCCATACTTACTAGAAAAAGCAACAGCAAATAATATCTATTTGGATGCTCACTGATTTTAAGATAAGGACATAAAATACATGATGGTTAATTTATGAGTTAACATGTCTGAGTTAAGGAACACCTATAAATGAGAAAACACCATTTTGAGTGTCCTTAAAGGTATTACTCAAAGGGATCAATGTTGGAATCAATGGATTGAATAAAGATCTTCTGTCATGCAACCTGTTGAAGACCTACATGGAACCATATGGCAGAGGGAAGGTGAATTTTCATTCTCTTCCGGAGCTGGAAATGCATCTTTTTCTTCTCTGGAATGTCACAACTCCAGTTTCCAAACTTTGAGGCTCCAAGACTTACAGCAGGACCCCCCCCCCCCCCCCACCCCCTCTGTATTTCGCCACCCTTCTTAGATCTAAGGCATTTGGCTCGCCATTGGGAGTTAACACCATCAGCAGACTTGGGCCCAGGACTTTGGATTAGGACTGAATAACACCACTGGGTGTTTTGATTCCCTAGATGTAGATGGCAGATGGCTGGACTTCTCAGCTCCCATAACCATTAGGCAATTCCGTCACGAATCACTTTTTGTATATTTTTCTGTTACCGGTGATCAACAGCATTTTCGACACTAGGGTTCAGTTTAGTTGAAGGCCATTTTTCTGAAGACAGGGTGCAGGGGAGCTTGCTCTGCGGTGGATTGTTGGAGGTTGGCTTTGCAATGGCTAGCAGCAGCAGGAGGTGAGTGGGGAGCAAGGCTCGACATCCTGTCAGATCCGCAGCGAGGTTAGGACCTACCAGGAGCCGCTGACTGGAGGTCCAGCTCCACTTGCTGCTAATCCTGATCTCTCCATCCAAGGCTATGGACAGGTACTGATTGTAATCCAGGGGATTGACGCTGGTGCATCCTATAGGCCCTGTTTCTACGGACGACTCTAATACAGATTTAAATATTAAGGGTTATGACCCAAAGATACATGGCTTGTTACATACAAGCTAAGAAGTAAGTTAACATTTTAGTAAGTCAGTACAAGTAACAGATTGGACTAATAAAAGCATAGATTATATAATACTTCTACAAAAAAATTTTCCCTGCAGCAAAATGAAAACAAAAAACAGGTTCCCAAGAATCTATAAATCAACATAACAAAAGGGTGATATAAAAGAGCAAAATTGTGTTTTTCGTTCCTGTATCCTGTCTAAAAGATGAAACACTCCTGTTATAGACTGGCTCAGGTAAGTCTTATTGGTTGAAACATGAGACTTTAAGATTTTATTTTTATTGATCATTCCTTATATGACTACTGGGGATTTTCATTTAAAGTAGGTTTTCTTATGTGTATCTGAATAACTGTGATTTTCCTCAGCTTTTTTACCTGCAAATTGGATTACAGTAGCACCTGGATATTATGGCAAGGATTGAATAAATTTATGCATGCACATTAATCAATTACAAAAAGAACAGTGTTTGGCACATATTAAATAAGTAACAGCTATTATTATTAAGAACTTGTATTTAAATATCAGATCCACAAAGAGAGCATTTATGTGTGTGTTATCTTATCTGAATTAGACACAGGAGTCAACATGTAGTGCTTGTTGAGCACGAGAGACGTAAGGAAACGTTAGACCTAGACCCATCTTTGAGAAATTCGCAATATGATTTCAACAGAGTATTTATACTGTGGCTTGATTGTAGAAAATGTGTCCCCATGGGAGCTTACTCTGGACGGTTAGCTTTCTACCAACTAGGAATTTTTCTAAGTTGCAAGTGCAAGTAACAACCTGGACTATGAAGCGTCTTAACCTATTGATTCCTGTCATCACTGGGTTGGTGTCGGCTAGGGCTTGAATCTTCAACACACATCAAAGTCTTTGTCACTAGCTCATGACACAACTTATAGGTGGTGGAATCTTTTGGAGGTAGGGCCTACTAGTGGTAAGTTGGTTGGTGACAGCATATCCTGGAGTATAATATTAAGACACCCCAACCCTTCCCTTACTTGCCGTCTGTCTGCCATGAGGTAAGCAGCCTTCTCTACCACATGCTTTTAGCTGTGATATACTGCTTCACTGCAGACCCAAAGACAACAACGCTAATCAGCCAGTGACTTAAATCCCTGAAACTATAAGCTAAAACAAACTTTTCTCCTTTTAAGCTGATTGTCTCGGGTATTTTGTCATGGCAATGGAAAGCTGACTAACACTAACTGACTAGGCAGTCTACTGATACTATGTTTCTATCCTTGGCAGGAATCACTTCTTTATTCATACCCTGAAGGAGTAAGAGAGGAAAATGGAGGTGGGGTCTACTTCCAGAAGATTCCTATAAGCCTTTTTTGCCCCCTTGTTTTATTGGTTCTGAGTGGAGATCATCCCTAGAACAATCAGATCCAATCTTCCAGTCTTGCAGCTTGGGGTGAATCAACTTCTCTACAGGTCCTGGAGTCACTGCTTGTTAGGGATACAGTGAAAACCTGAATAACAAGATTCTGCCACGAAGACAAAAAGCCAAATGGAGGAATGGCTGAGAGGTTAAAGTGCTTGCCTAGCAAGCGTTAAGTACCCAGGTTTGATTCCCCAGCACCACATAAGCTGGGTGCGGTGGCGCATGCCTCTAATCCCAGCACTCAGGAGGCTGAGACAGGAGGATTGCCCTGAGTCCAAGGCTATCCTGGGCTCTGAAGTGAGTTCAGGACCAGCCTGGACCACAGAGTGAGACCCTGTCTCAAAAAAATAAAAAAAAGCCAAATGAATCCTGAGTTGAGAAATAAAAAATATCAGTCTACTCTTTGAAAGGAGAACTGTATCTTTGTTTTCTTTATATTCTAATACATTCTGTGTCAGGTCCACAGGGAATGCTTAATAAATACCAGCAGAAAAGGTATATAGTAAGTGAATCCAGCAAAGAATCATTTACCCACTTTACATAAAGCATTGGATACCAAAAATACTTGTCCAGGAACTAAACCAGCACTGCTAGATTTTGCTGCCATTTTAGCTGTTTTGTGTGTTTGTTCATATTACTTTCTCTTGTCATCTCAGTCTAATCCTGGGATTGCTACAAGGGAAGTCTAGTCTGGGACTTTCTTCTGGAGTTCCCTTGCAGATTTATTATAAACTTTGGCATTCATCATTCACTCCAAGGTCATGGGGCACTTTTTGACTGACTGGCATTGTATATTGTGGTAGATGAATCAATCTTTTTAAGATTTGTGCCTAGAAATACTGCCACTAAGGCTTGTTTTTTTTTATTTTCTCTCTGAGGCTGGGGAAGATTAGCATCTAACTGAACTAAGAGTGATCTTCTCACCCTTTAATAGTCTCTTAATCAGCCATGCCAAGCAGATTCTTAAAACATCACTGGAATATTATCTCATGTAGAAACTATAGGCTGACCTGGTTGCCTGGTCACCATATGTAACACAATGGAAATAACTACAGTAAAAAAAAAGGTGAGTCTGTCATGCCTGGTCTCATGATATTATGGTGCAAGTCACTCATGAAAATTATGAAATTAATCCTTCAACTTCCATGTCCAGAACCTAACTCGGAGAGGGTCCATGGATTAGGAATAAATTCAGGATGATCAAGTCCCCAGAATTGATGGAAAATAACAAGAACAACAGTCACAGAAGCTACTGCGAAGCTGAACTAAAAATCAGGAGCCATTTTATTCTGAGATATCACCACTATGCCAATTAGAAATGCTCTTTTGAGAAAACAAGCCTACTTGAAGAGCTGACCAAGAAGAGAATAAGCAGTTGCTTGAGGTTAATCTTCAGATAGCTATTTATTTGTTGCTTTGGTGGTACTGGGAGTTGGACTCAGAAACGTTGCCCTGAGCCACATCACTAGTCCATCTTATTTTTTGAGACAAGATCTCACCAGGTTGCTAAGTTGCCAAGGTTAGGCTTTAAATTGCGATCCTCTTGCCTCAGCTTCCAAGAGTGCTAGGATTACAGACATGTGCCATTATGTCCTGCTGATATGACCATTTTAGGAAAAGACTTTTTCCTCCAATGTGAAAGATTATTTAAAGTTCTTATATGAACTTTCTGTTTCTAATTTCTCCAGTGTCAATGCTTACCTTTTCAAGTTTATTTCCCCATGATTTCATAAGTTGCCAACAATTCTTTCGAAAGGCTTCTCCTTTCCTGAGAAAAAGTAGTATCTTTAATCAGGACCCACTTGTATTTTGGCTGCAAATCATCTGTTTTCTTGTATTTGTAGTTATGAAATTATATGTTTTCACACAAAAATTTGGGAGAACTAGATTCTCTTTTATTTGGAAGGTAACTAGCCTCTTCCTGCTTCAATTTGCCGACTTTTAAACCACCAATAATAATGGGACTAATGTAGTACGCCTCTCCTATCTACCTCTTCAGGGATGGTAAGCAACACTTGATGTCACTTGTCATCTATCTAGGGGGTCTTGTCCATCCAGCCCCTTTGTCTCAAAGAGGACCACTCAGATCAGAATTGGCTGAGACCTTAGAGGGAAACAAATCTGGGGGGCAGATCATCTTTCTGCCCAATCCTGCATTCTTAGCTTCCTCACAAACATATCTTCCTGAAGCACCCCCAATATTCCTGAATAAATCTCACAGTCCTGTAGTCTATTTCCCAGGAGTTCAGTATGAGACAAATAGCTCAGTTTTTCAGATTGTTGCAAAGATTGAGAACATGTATAAAGCCTTATGGACATACCTGGATTTGGAAACGAAATTTGGTATCTGTCATTTTTCTTAGGTTGTAATTCATTGAAAACATTCCCATTTTAGTCAATCTCATCCATCAGGCCTTTGAAGAAAAAGAATGTAAAAACTATCTAAACCTATTGTTATGAAGGAGCTCCATTTATATTTTCCTTTTGCCCTGAGCCCCTCCTAGTTGCCTCCTAGTCTCCTTCCCTTATCCCCCCTTCCTCCACCCACTCTACCCTCCAGAACTTTACTACTCATGCCTTCTTTCCCAGAAAAATGTATGGAGGCTTGGGGGTCCAGCTTGGTGGATGGTAGAGTGGTTGCCTAGCAAACATGAGGCCCCTGGGTTCCACCCCCCACGTTGAAAAAAAAAGCAAAAAGAAAGTGAGGAAGGAGATAGAAAGAGGATAAGTAAGCAATAGGAGATCATTGGAACAACAATTGAGGAGTCAGATAGGACAACTATGTCAAAGAGAACCAGAAAAATGGGGTCTGGGAGTGTATCTCAGTGGTTAGAGTACTTGCCTAGCAAGTACAAGGCCCTGGTTTTGATTTCCCAGCACCAGCACCACATAAACCAGGTGTGGTGGCATATAACTATAATCCCAGTGCTTGGGAGGTTGAGGCAGAAGGATTGCCATGTGTTCGAGGCCAACCTGGGCTACTCCAACTCCCCTTCAATAACTTCTGGCTTTCAGTACGACGTGAGATCAGTCTTTTAGAATTGTTTTTCTCAGACAGAAAACATCTTAAATAGATACTTTCGAAAGGCATGTCATTAATTGCTACTGCTTTTATAAAGAAAATTTCACCTTTTGTACTGATAGTGTGGTGAATTGGCCTTCAAAGATGCAATTTTACTAAACAAAACCCGAATACTTTTCTTATTGGATTTGCAAACAATTAAGGTAGAAACAAGGAGTTGCAAATAAAAACGGGAATGGCAGCTCAACTTTTAAAGGTCTCAGGAGCTGGGCTGATTAGGAGATAGAAAAATACTGGGCAATAAAGGATATTTTTTGCTTTATTTTGACATTATAAATTTGTAGTAGCTTTTTTCAAATCATATTTTGGTAGGAATCTCAGGCCAAAAAAATAGAAAACTGAAATTAAGCACCAAAATAGATTTATTGGTGGGATTAGGGTGAAGCCCAGAGAGTGCAAAAGGGGCTTCATGAAAGGGTAGTGCTTGGTCAATCCAGGCCCACTCCATTGCACATCTTTGCTCATTTATATCTGGTGTAGGGGACTAAACCGTGCCCTTCAGAAAGATGTTGAAGGGACTGGGGGCTTAGCCAGTGGTCAAAAGTGCTTGCCTAGCATGTGCAAGGCCCTGGGTTTGATTCTCTAGCACCACATAAAAAATTACCAAGGGTTGTTGATGCGTGCCTGTAATCTCAGCGTTTGAGAGGCTGAGGCATAAGAATTGCTGTGAGTTTGAGGCTAATCTGAGCTACATAGCAAATTCAGGATCAGCTTGGATTACATAGTGAGACTCTGTCTCAAAAATAAGTAAGTAAATAAATTAATAAATAGATGGATGCTAAGTCCTAATGCCTAGTATCTGTGAATGTGATCATATTGAGAAAGTTTTGTTTGTTTGTTTGTTTGTTTGTTTGTTTTTTGCAAATGATCAAGATAAGAGAATAATATATTGGCTTGCTAGGATTGTCATAACAAATTACTACAGACTGGGTAGCTTAAACAACAGAAATTTATTTCTTTGGAATTCTGGAGGTCAATTCTAGCTTGTGTCACAGCTCAGTGGTACCGCGTGTATTTAGTCATGCACCAGGCCTTGGATTCAATCCCAGCACTGAAATCAAATGCATACGTAGGTAATCTAGTTAAATGATGAGGCACTGGGGTTAGAACTTCATCATGAGTACTGGGGTAACATCAGCAGCTGATAACTGCTGAGGTCATTAGGGTAGCTCTCTTCTCATCTCAACTAATCTAATTGGCATCCTAGTAAAAAGGATGTCATGAGGCCACAGGGAGCATGCCATTTATGGTTAAGGAATGCCATAGGTGAGACCGTACCAGAAGCAGGTCTTTCCTCACTGCTCTCAGAAGCAGCTCATCCTGGCAATGACACTTTGATTTTTGACTTCTGGACTCCAGAGCCACATGGCAAGAAATGTCTCTTCTTTAAGCCAACCATTTTGTGGTACCTCATTGTAGCATCGCCATAGTCTCCTATCAGGTGTGCATTCCCCAGGTGGTGCCTGGTATGGTCTTCGCTCTTGGCTCCTACCTCTCATCCTGTTGCTCATCTTTCAGCATCCCTGGCTTCTCTGCCCTCACAGTATGTGCAGATTCTGAAACCTGCTTACTGTTTCCCTGTGTCCCTGTGATGACAGCCACCATTGCCTCTGGTCTGGTCTGCAGTTCCTTAATTGGCTTTTGTCTCTTCTTTGCTTTCCCATAGTCACCTCTTTATGAATAAACGGTCAGGGTGATTCTCCAAAATATAAAATTCAGATTGTTGGGGCCCAGAAAACCACGCCTCAAAGTGTGGTGGTTTGGCACTCTGTGTACTTGGAAATTAAAAAGAAATTGGAAGGGCTGGGGCAGAGATAGGAGGGGGTGAATGCGTTTAACATGCAGAAGGCCCTGGTTTCAATCCCCAGAACCAGAAAACAAACAAACAAACAAACAAACAAACAAACAAACAAAGAAATTGGAAGCTCTTAGAAGCTGTGTCAGAGTTGAGGACTTCTCATTCCTCTCTTGTCCCCCTATTTTCTGCCCTCCGAGCTCAGGGAATGTCTCTCTGTTGAATATACTTATATGTGTGATCTTAAAAAATGTTAAGAATGCCCCCTGCCCCATGAAAATCTTTATATAATCAAGGATAAAATGTAAAAACAGGGAACTAAAAATCATCATCTCAACCCGGACAGATGGTTTACCTTTTCTTCTGAGAGTGATTCCCAGAAATTACTGGGCCTGGGGAGGACTTTATTTGCACATTAAGATAACTTCTTTTATAGCGCACTTCTTCATCTCCCCCTGCCAATATCTGTTGCCACTTCCTAAGGAGCTTCAAGTTTCTACTTCTTTTAGTAGCATGAAATGCTATTTAAGCCTCAATGATCAGGTGGTACCTTTCTGAGTTTCACATTTTCTATGGCTCTCATACTTAGGTACATTAAAGAAATCGTGACCCTTTCCTCCTGGTAATCTGTCCGTTGTCAGTTCACTTCTGAAGACTCAATTCAAAGCTTCCAAGGAAAAAATTTGAACTTCCCTACAGACTGAGTCTCTTCCCTGTTCAAAAATCTCGATAGCTTCCCGTTTCACATGGATAAAGCCAAGACGTGGGTGACCTAGATACTTGTTTTCTGATGTTGCCTCCCAGGACCCTGCTCCAGCCACACTGGTGTCTTCACAGTTTCCAAAAGCCCCAGAAACATGCCTGTCTCAGAGCTTTTGAACTTATTTTCTCTGCCCAGGTCTTCACTCCCTGAATACAAGTATGACTTGTTTCCTCTCTTCCTTCATCTTTCTACTTAAATGTCACTTTCTCAGTAACAGGTTGGTGGCCTGATGATCTGCTGGCTCTTTTTTTCCTCAAATGAAACTCTCCCCCCCCCCCCCCCACCCCAGTGGAAACTCTAGAACTATCTTTGAGTTACAATCAGTCTGTTTCTTAAGTAGAGGAAGAGAAGTCTGGCTCACGGATGTCATGGGTCTGACACATCTTCGTTGAAATTGTTCCAAGGTTTTGCTTTGCTCTCCCTGCAAATTTTTATTTGTACCCTGATTTGAGGAATTAAATTGCTGTTGCCTGCCCTGCCCGAGTATCTAGCTGATGCATACAATCTCAGGTTTATGGAAAGGGAATTTAGAGATAATGTTAGTCCACCCAGTCATTTTATTGATAGAGACACTAGGTGTAGGGTCAGAAAGGAAATTGCTCAAGGTTTTTCTCTATAATAAGTATACTTGTACTTTACTAAGTATGCATCATGTGCCAGCTATTATATTAAGCACTGTACAGAAAAATACTGAATACACACAGCTTTCGCATTGACACTGTCGCAGTCCAGTGGAGAATTTACATGTGCAAATAGTTATGAGATTGAATAAGAAATTGTCAAAGGGTGCAATAATGCATACCTGTAATCCCAGCTACTCAAGAGGCTGAGGCAAGAAGACTTCATGTTTGAGGCCATTGTGGGCAACTTACTGAAGCCCTTTCTCCAAATAAAAATAATAAAATAAAATAGCTCAGAAGTTCCTGGGCTCAATTCCAGTAACACACACGCACGCACACACACACACACACACACACACACACACACACACACACACATTAATGGTCAATGAGGTCAAAAGAAGGAACTGAACTATCAGGAAGGTGAAGAAAGTGGAGAGAGGAAAGGGAAAGGTGAGAGTAAGGACTAAGGCTCTGTGTCCACTTAAATCTCTCAGCTTTTATTAGTGGCAATTATTCAGTCATTCAATTAGAACATATTGGATGTTTACAATGTTCAAGTAATTGTGTGAGGACACAAAGATATTTGGTATTTTACAAAATTCTTTGAAGACCAAATAAAGTCATAAGCTTCTAAAGTTTGCCAGCAAATTTCCAAACTTAACTTACTGCCGGTTAAGCTCAAAAAATTGCAAAGCAAAACAGATTAGCCTTATAGTTTTTACTATTGTATGAATTGCCTGCGATGCTAAGTCACAAGATTCCAGGTCTTATGTTGTTAAACCTGGCATGCACTGTTACCATCAGAATGCCCTAATCTCCTTGCCAATGGTCAGAGGCATTTGTTCTGAGGCAAATTACTTAGCAGACTGGCCCCAGGTAGTGTCAACAGTGTTGGTTCCTTTAATCTTTCTGGGGCATAGCTTTGACCTTTTGTAATTGCTTAATAAGAACTGAGTGAGCTACTGCCCAATGGCACTTCTGGAAGGAATGTGGTAAGGGTGGAGCAGAGGAACAGGGCGTAGGGCCTGAGTTCTAGTGAAGTCCCTGGTAACAGAGGCAGATGTAAGATAAAAGGATGATGAGTAATTTCTCCACTCTCCTCAGAGCGTTTAACAAGATAAACTGAAAACTAGAAGATTACAATTAAGACAGGCAGGCTGGGGCCACCGTTCAGGGGTTAGAGTGCTTGCCTAGCAAGTGCAAGCCCTGGGTTTGATATTCCCGTACCACATAAACTTGGTCTGGTAGTGCACGCCTGAAATCCCAGTGCTTGGGAGGCTAAGGCAGGATTGCCATGTGTTTGAGGCCAGTCTGGGCTACATAGTAAGGTCAGGACAATCCTGACTATGGAACAAGACCCTGTCTCAAAAAGAAAAAATTGAGACAAAAATTGAGGCATATAAATTTATTAATGTGCAAAAAGAGAAAATTCACAGCATGGAGAAAATTTTAAGAGTATGATTACTGAACAACTTAACATGCTTCAGAAGTTTATATACTGCTCCTTTCTTCAGGGGAAAGGCCAATGATTTTTAGGGGAATTCAGTGAGCTGGGAAATGCACACAGCAGCCTAGCTCAAAGTTCACTGGATCTACAGGACACAGTTTTGATTGTAAATGATTCTCTCTGAATATTGGATGCAACTGGAAGAGAAGACACTGGTGTGCAACAGCAGTCTCTCCAAGTGTGCTGACAAGTTTTAGCATTTTTCCTATTTTAAGTTTAGTTAATGAAATTTCAGGGACGAGACTAGAGTGATTGTTTCTTCCTGGTGAGCCTGAACTTTAGATAGATATGTGAATTTTACAGAAAGCATCTCTCGGCCCTTGGTGGGGGAAAAGCAAAACACTGGAGGGACTTTCGAGCAGGGCAGGCGGCTGCCATACCGCTGCCTCCTCCTCCTCCTCCTCCTCCTTTTTTCCTTCTCCTCTTTCTTGTAGCACTAGAGATTGCACCTAGGGTCTCATACATGCTAGTGAAGTACTCTACCACTGAGCTACAAACCTGGCCCTTTATTTATTTATTTATTTACTTATTTATCTGTTTGTCTTGAACTCACTATGTAGTCCAGGCTTGCCTCAAACTCACAAATATCCTCCTGCCTCAGTCTCTCAAGTGCTGGATTACAGATGTGCATCACTAATCTGGCTTTTCTTTCTTTCTTTTTGGGGCAGTATTTCACTAAGTTAACCAGCTGTCCTTGAGCTTGTGATCCTCCTGCTTCAGCCTCCCAAATACAGAGGTTACAGGCCAAACTCAGTTCTGAGCTTGCTTTAAAAGCTTTTAAATTTTCCTTTAAATTGCTCAGATGCCAAAAATGCCCTAGTTTTGAATGCTATTCTCTGAGCTTTACCAATATCATAAATGCTTGCAGGTGACTATCTCTCCTGCATGTGCCTGTGTACCAAGGACCCTGTCTTCTGTTTTCCTGTAAGGAAGGATTGGTGATATAATGGAGTTGCTTTACACACACATTCAGTAAGTATGGAAGCTCTGGTGCTTGATCCTGTGTTTCAACTGAGACTCAGTATTTCAAGGAAAGGCTGCTGGTAAGGTGGGCATTAAAAATTAACTATCGGATTTTGCAATTTGGTCATTGGTGCCCTTGACACCAGTAGTTTCAGCAGAGAGGTGATGATCAAATTGATTGGAATAGGTTCAAAAGATTATAGGCCACTTTCTGATGAGCCAGAGAGCCAGAGAGAGAGAGAGAGAGAAAGAAAGAGAGAGAGAGAGAGAGACAGAGAGAGAGAGAGGAGAGAGAGAGGAGGTTTGGAATGGAGCTGAAGAGGACAGAAGATAGGAGGCTAGGAGAGATTTTTTTATTTTTATTTTTATATGGATGAAATCATAGTGTACTGGTTGGAATAATCCAGAAGAAGGAAATGCTGATACAGAAAAAAAGGTTGAACATTGCCAGAGAGAGATCTTTGAACAGAAGATGGCAGCTTCTAAGCGATGTGTTAGACCTGGTTGTTGAATATAGGTGTTACGAATTATTAAATTAGGAAAATTTATAATTAATTTATAAAGGTAGTCATCAATATTCCAAACTCATCCCATCTTAATTAGGTTGCTACATTTTTCCCATGTCAGCATTCTATACTCTATACTTACCGTATGTATGTGGGTGATGGCGATACAACCTAAGTTCATACTCCTGCGCTTCTGCTCCTAGTTTCATAGTGACATCGCACCGGTGCCTTTAAACATGATAAGAGTGTTTCCACCAGGATAACTAGAAACCCTTAGAAATCAGGGCTTTGTTTCAGCTTGTTTTTTCAAAGAAGAGCTGTTAGGAGTTCCTCATCCCTTTCCTGGATTGAGTGGTTAAGTGGAGATATTGTTCCTAAAGTACTTGTTGATATATACCCAGAAGAGCAGGGGGACGCCAGGGCATTTGCCCCAGTGATGAGGAAACGCTTATTTACTAAATGAACAAAACAAAACAAAACAACAACGACAAAAAGACCTGGGGATGTACCTCCTATGAAGACTGTGGCCTTAATTCCCAGTCTCCCTCCCACCCCATGAAGGCTAGGGTGTGGGGTTTTGTCAGACTAGTCTAACTAACTGGGGGAGGCAAATGTAGAAGTCACCACCTCTGGGACCATCTGTGTTCGGCCTAGACAAAAATCACATTCCCAAGTCCCACACCCTGTAACTTGATCCGTCTTCCTTTTTACATCGCTGCCTTGTTGACTGGGCGTTAAATCACTTGTGGTAGCTGGGGTCGAGTTTAACCTTCTGCTGAATCCATAGTGCCTGCCACAGTGCCTGGCACTCGGAAGGTGCTCAGAAATAGGTTGAATAACTTGTGGAATGAATGCATCAACTTCCTTCTTTAGTAAGGCCTTTCTCCGGAGTAAAGACTACTCAGAATTCTTTTCGCATCCCTAGGGCCCGGCCGCACAGTGTTTAACCCTTTAGTGAGCTCAGGAACGCCCCGCGCACGGCCAGCGTCTGTCCTTGCGGGACTCGTGTAGGGATGCGTGACCGCCACTGTACCGGAGGCCCGATGCCAGGCTCCAGGCGGCCGCCCGAGGCGCGTGGGTAGCGCGGTCGCCGGACCAGGCGCGCCAGCCTCCCAGGAGGGTTACGTTGCCGCTTCCACAGTCTCAGGGCGGTACTTTCCGCATTCGCCCTTATTTTAAAACGTGTAGCGCGGCCAGCAGGGCTTCCGGCTCAGGGTGCAGTCCCAGACTGAGCCGACCCCGACGCCCGGGCCCAAACACCAAGATCCGGGCGCGGCGGGCGGCCATCCGCAGGCGCGGCCGCGCTGCGCCCCCTACGGCGTCGCGCTGCTCCCCCTGCGGCGTCCCGCCGCACCGCGGCGGAAGGGAACGCGGGCGCGCCGGCTGTGTGCGTCTCTGAGCGTACAATAAAGTTTCCGAAGTTTGAAGAAGCCGAGTCCCCGCCCCCGGGCCGGGCGGTGGCCCCGCGGGCCGCGCGGAGCGGGCTGCCGCGAGCTGGCGGGGGCGTGGTCCGCGCGGGAATGGGGGTCACGGTGGACGTGCACCAGGTGTTCCGGTACCCCTTCGAGCAGGTGGTCGCCAGCTTCCTCCGGAAGGTACCAGCCCCGCCGCCCCGCCGCCCCGCCGCCCGCGCCCCGCCGCCCTGCCTGCGCGCGCGGGCGTCCCCCCGCCCGACCCTGCCCAGCGCGCGTGCCGGGGAGGGAGCCGGCGGGTTTCCTCGAGGTCGGCCTTTCCAGGAGCAGGGCAGAGGCGCCCTGAGCGGCATCGCGACCACACTTTGTCCCAGCCCACGGGGGACAAAGCCTCACTAGGGGCTCCAGATGACTGATCGCTTAAAACCTACACCATCCCGAGTTACTCAGCGTATAATGTGTCGCGAGACAGGGTCCAGATGGGTCCCTCCCGGAAGGACCGGGATCTGAACTCTCCCTGCCCGCAGAATAGGTAGAAAAAGAATTTTCATAACTAGTAAGTTAAGAGGTATGGGAAAGATGAATTAGATAGAATTATTATTGTTGTTGTCGTTAGTGTCTTGTGGTCCTGGGGATGGAATCCAGGGCTTTCACACTGAGGTACATCCCAAGCCCATTTTTTAGTTTTAGTTTGAGATAGGGCCTCTCTAAATAGTTGCCTGGGTTGGACCCAAACTTGGGATCTGCCTCAGCTTCCCAGAGTTCTGGGATTATAGGCTTGTGCCAACGAGCTGGTTTAGGCCAAAATGTAAACTACACACTGAAAGACAGAAAGTATGAGCACCCCAGAAGTAAAGATACGCACTCCGGAGCCAGGCCTGGACATATTTGTTTCTTTATCGGGGTTAGAAAAGTTCCTGGAGTTTACGAATCTCTAGGAAGTTCCCTGTTGGGTCCTAGGAGACAATCGCCCACCCACAGGTAAAAAGATAAATGCTCTTTATCATGTAAAGGGAAGGGCCCGGTCTACTGGACATGTTTTTCCTATAAACATTCTTTGACCTTCCTGGCACTTCTTTTATCTTAAGACTAATCTCTGCTGGCGCTCTCTCTCTCTCTCTCTCTCTTTCTCTTCCCCCTCCTTCCCCTTCCTTCCCCCCCCCCCCCCCCCCCCCCCCCCCCCCCCCCCCCCCCCCCCCCCCCCCTCCCTCTCTTCCTCTCTCCCCGTCTCTCAGATTGGGGGTTGAGTCTAAGGTCTTCACACTGAGCTACATATCCAGCCTAGTTTTTATTTCTGATTTTGAGACAGGGTCTTACTAAATTACTAAATTGCCCAGATTGGATTCCAGAGTGGTCCTCCTGTCTCAGCCTCTGAGAGTGCTGGGAGGACAGGCCGGTGCCACCTGGTCTGGCCTGACTCTTGCCTAAAAGCTACTCTTCTACCAGTTTAATTAGTTTATAGACTGAAAAATGTGTCTGAGGATTTTTTCTTTTTTGAGGATATGAGGAGCCTGGAAGGAAACGTTTAAGTGAATATAGAAATAACCCTGGTGACTTTGATTGTATCCTAAAGCCAAAATACAATTGAAGTACAATTTTAAAATTAGGACTTTTCTCTCCCCTTTTCACATAACCCTATTCCTATCTAACCTTAATTCTGCTTCAGCACTTACTGAACAGCTGTGGGATTTTGAGCCGCTGGATATTTATCCTTTTGTGTTTCATGTTTTTGTGATCTGCCAAATGGGAAAGAGATTGTTCTAACTCACAGGGTTACTACGGGAATCTAACCAAGATAATGAGAAGTATTGCTCATGATTTGTGAGGGCTCTAAAATACTGCCATTGTTTGTGCTATGGTATTGAGAGCCCAGGCCACAAAATCCCCACCCCTCTTTCAGCCCAAAATTGCCTGGAGGACTGTGACTGCTAAAAACAGGAAAATAGGAAATATCTGAAAAAATCTAGAACACCCAGCCACGGGAGGTAACAGTCTGAACTCTAGTCAAGTTCCATGTTTATAGTTAGTTCTCCAGGCGACCTGGGTCAAAGGCCTTCTCTTCAGGACTTAGTTTCTGTATTATAAGATCAGGATGTTGTGCTAGATCTTTAAAGTTCCCTTTGAGCTTTCACATTCTTAAGCAAGACTTGCAAAAATTATTGTTTGTGCCATGGGCAGCAGCCTCTAGGCAATGACATATTTGCAGCTTGGATTGGCTTCCGCTGACACAAGACCCAGGTCACTGAACAGCTCTTGCTAGGGAGGCTTTTTTTTTTTTTTTTTTTTAATGGTTCACTAACCTCCACTATCTAGAATAGTGCCTAACACCTAATAAAAATCTGATAAGTGAATGAATAAAGTTATACATTGTGGATTTGGCATAGACTTTGCCTTAGGCCAGGCTTCTGGGATCATAAAAAGAATAGCTAATGCCCAGCCTTTTGTTTGAATTGGCATTTGGTTTGTGGATTCTCTATTGCTGGGATGGTTAGTCAGCTTTCCATCAAGATAATAAAATACCTGAGTTAATTAACTTGTGAAGTTAAAAGGTTTGCTTTGGCTCACAGTTTTGGATCCATGATGAGCTGGCCCTGTTGCATTGGGCCTGTAGTGAGGCAGTGAATTGCGGTGGAGCTAAACCACTTACATCTGAGCTAGGCAGCCAAGAGGAGTGAGAAGTGGGTTGTGGACACACGGTCTCCTGCAAGAGCATGTCCCTGGAACCCTAAAGACCTGCCACAAGGCTGCATCTCCTACAGGCTCTGCCACCTCCCAGTAGTAGTACCCTGGGAGACTGTGCAGGTATATCCTGGGCCTCTGGTGGACACTCAAGATCTGAACCATAGCAGCATTGCTCCTTGGAAAGCTTTTCTGGATTGTCATCATGGAGAGGCAGTCTCTGCCTTCTCAGAACTCAAGGCGCACTTTGTCTAGGCTTTGCTGACCAGGTGTTAGATGGTCATTTCTCTGCCTGCCTTTTTCCTGCATTAGATTAAGCTTTTTCTTAGGTGGGACTCACTCCTGCGGAAGCATGGAGCACGATGATGCACCTTCATTTATAGATGAGTCAGCAAATGGCAGTTTCAGAGAAATGTTTTTCTTTGATTCAAAATGTGTTTTAGATACTTTTGAGAGCCGGGCTTTGTTCTAGGTGCTGGTGAAACAGGAGGGTTCGGCAGGCAGATTTTTGATGAAACCGATGGTCTCTGGTGGGTGAGACTGACGTTGATAGATAATAAATTAGTGAGCACATAGTTCCCACTAATAATGGGTATGCACACAGGGAAGACACGTGGTGCCGTGACTGAAGATGGCAGCGAGGCTGTGAAGTCCCAGAGGGCGGCTTCAGGGAGGCTTTCCTGAAGAGGTGGCATTTATGACATAATGGCTGGAACATGAATAGGATTTTTTAGGCAAGCTCTGTGTGTGTGTGTGTGTGTGTGTGTGTGTGTGTGCGCGTGCGCGTGCACGCACGCACTTGTGTGCGCATGCCTGTACACTTTTCATTCAGCATCTTTATTCTTCCCATCAGGCGCAGGAAGTCCTTGTGATTGACGTCCACTTTGCATTCTGGACAAACTGAAGTTCAGAGAGCTTTAAGCAATTTTCTTAAGCTCCTAAGCTAGTGGATAACAGATTACAATTCATCTGAGCACAAAGCTCACACCTCTGACAACTAGTCTGTGCTGCCTTGCACATAGTGGATGCTCAGATGATTGCTGAGGAGGTAAAATGTTTCAGAATCAACTGTCTTCTGTTCTTTAACAACCTCAGTCTCCTGTTGTCTCGTCTCCTCTCAGGGTCTCCTCGTCTGTCTGTGTGGATCCACTGTGCCTCATATGAAGGTACAGCTTTGGTGTGTTAGAGTGAGAACACTGTTTCAGGTACATGTTGCTGTATTAATAAGTCACTCCGAAATTCAGCAACTCAAACCAATGACAGGCTTTTGGTTCCCATGATACTGTGGGTTGACTGACCAATGTGATTGGTGTTTGTGTGCCATGAGATTGTATTGCTGAGGTCATTTATGTGAGTGTTTCTTAATTACTTTCTTGTTGGGGCAGAACACCCGACATCCACAACTTTAGGGAGGAAAGATCTATTTTAGCTCACAGTTTCAGAAGATTTTGGTTCGTTAATGGGCAGCTGGTGGTGGTAGCAACATATGGTGAGGCAGGAGCCAAAGAAGGAGCTCCTCAAGCATGGTAGAACAGAGCCAAGTCTGGGAGGAAGGGTGGAACCAGCACACACCCCTCCAGGTCAGTCCCCAAGGATCTTTCTCTTTGAGCTAGGCCCCACCTCTCAACAGTACACAGTATCCACAGCTTTTTTTTTTTTTTGGGGGGGAGGGGCTCACTTCCAATCAAAACCTTAGCAGAGTATCTTCAGTCAGGGTCTGGTCTAATTCTTTTCTTTCCCTTTGTTTTCTTCTTCTTCTTTTTTTTTTTGAGTCAGAGTCTTGCTCTGTCTTTAGGGCTGGCTTGGAACTTGCTAGCTAGCTCAAGGTGGCCTTATCCTCACCATTTTCCTGGCTCAGCCTCCTGGGTGCTGGTTATGGTTTGGATCTGGAATGCCCCCCTAAAAGCCTCATATATTTGGGTGTTGTGGAATAGCAATGAAACTATGGGCAGTAAAGAGGTGGGGCCTGGTGAGGAGGAGTGGGTGTGGTCGGGAGTGGTTAGGAGAGTGGCATGTGGTCGATTAGGGGCGAGTAGTAGATTATGGGTGAGTGGCACATTACTAGGTGTGTAATCCAGAAGGGGCGGGACCCTGGGGCTCGACATGGAAGGGGTGTATTACTGGACCTGGAAGGATATGTGGCTCAGTTGACTTCCTGTCTGCCATGCCATGACCTCTTTCTTTTGGCTATGCCTCTGCCATGTGTTTCCACCGTTGCCAGCCACTGTGAATAGACTGAGACCTTCTGAAACCATGAGATAAAGTAAATCTCTCCTCTCTTAAATTGTGGATGTCGGATATTCCGTCCCAGCAACGGAAAAGCAACTAAGACATGAGATGACAGGTGTGTGCCACCATGCCCAGTGTGATCTGGTATAATTCTTGTCAGATACTTAGCACATAGTGAATAAGAACTAAGGAGGGCGTTTCCGAAGGTGAGGGGAAATCGGATGCAAACGTTTGTAAATGTCTAGCAGTAGGACAGCATTAACACAGTGTATATGACACTACACTTTCATTTTTTGTCTTCATTTGCAAAGCAGTTTTCAGAGATTGCCTAGGAGGAGCCACATGGCTATTTAGATGGTGTCAACAAATCTGTTTGCTCTGAGTTTTCACCTTATGTTATTTGAAGCCATGACCTGAGCCGTTGATAGGCCTGGTTCCCACTTCTTGTGCACTGAACGTTAGGTCAGATAGCTGTAAGAAGCACTTTTTACCAGCTTGTGTCCTAGTGCAGATCAGGAAAGACATCATTTAGAAAGTCTGTGCCTTGAACCTACAGTGCACAGAGCTAGTAAAAGTAAAGGGAGCTATTTATTCAAGTTAGAAAAAGTAGGTTCTTTTTTGCGGGGGCGCTCTACTGACTGGGTTGCCTGACTGGGAGCCCATGCACAGTAAGTAACTTGGATAACTGTGTTTAGCCATCCCATTTTCTGTCTATGAAATGGTCATACCACCTGGTTTACCCACCTGCCAGGGTTGTTGTGAGGATGAGAAATATAAAAATTTGATAAGCAGATACTTTTTTATAAGCCTCGGGCAGCAAGAATGATCTTTTTGTCAAAACAGCTTTTATTTTTCCTTTCATCATTACATATTTTTTTTTCCCAAGGAAAACATTTGGCAGTAGGGATAATCATGAGGATCTCTGGTAAGCATTTAATCTGATTTTGCACAGTGATATATTTGAAGCCACTTTAGTACTGAGGAAGTTCTATAGAATCTACTAATCTGTGGCGTTTGGTATATGAGGGCATACCTTCCAAGTTGTAATACACTCCTATTTTTAAAGCCTGAAGAATGTTTGCTCCTTTTATATCTGCCTGTTGGATACCACAGGCAAAATATTAGTGGTATGCTTTCAAAGATAAGTGATACCTTGAAAACAAACAACACAACACCCTTGTTCGTGGAATGTAGTGTTTCTCAATGGTTTATTCATCAAATACTAAACTGTACTTTCTGTGAACTACAGTGTCAATGTAGTTGACCATGTTTTGGTGTCTTTTTTGTGTGTGACTCAGCTTTCCAGCCCTCATCACTTACAGCTGTTTCCTTCTTTTTTACTTAAGATCAGCTACAAAGAGAACATAACGTTGCACAGGGAAAGGTAGCAGCAGGGAAGATCTGACTTCTTGGAAGCTCATGTAAGCCTTTGAATGAGATGTCTTTCATGAGCTGGAGGCAAAGAGAACTTCATACATTTTGCCTAAGTGGAATTTAACGTCATTTTATTGACTGGATTTTATTGTTTATACTATATCTGAACGAGGCCAGGAAAGCTAATGGTTTTCTTACTAGACTGTTGTTCAGGATTACTTTCCCTATAAACTATTGGTGTAAGTCATTGAATAGAGTATAGCTTCATGGCTGGACTTTTGTGTTTTGTTTTAGCTGTATGCTGATTATCCAAAGAGCTTGAGACGCAGTCAGTACTCTGTAAACCCTTGTTATTGAGTGAATGAAGCTTGCTCTTCAGAGTTTAGCTCTCTTTTAACTTCAGAGTTAAATCAGTGTAGGGTTCACAGACCTGTCCAGCCTTTGACTATTGTAATAAAATAGACAGATTAAAATCATCTCCTTGCTTCAATACATGACCTCAGGTGTTATTTATTCTAGCTGGGAAGCTGATGTGCTGAGTAAAATGGCTCGAGTGTTTACCCTTAAGCTCATAAACAGGATTTATGAATGGCTATTTCCATTTAGAGTAGAAAGTTGATTGGGTAATTAATAATGTTTCCATTCCCGATCCTGTCTTTTCTGTGCAAATCTGACACTTACATGTGTGGGACATCTCTCCCTGCAGAGCTCTGGAAATATTTAGAGTGATCCTGCATTTCCAAAATGAATAATTTGATCAACCACAGGCGGAGTGGAACATAATAGTAATTGATATTTTTGTCATACTGTACATGTCTTCCTCACTTTTATATTTTTGGCCTCAGAAGATGAGGTGTGATGAGAAAGAATGGCAAAGATATAAGGGGCTCAGGCTCTGGCATGGGGGTGGAGGCTTGCCACCAGCCGTGGGAGCATGGGCGGGCCAGTTCATTTAGCCAGGCCTCAGTTTCCTCACCTGTAGAGTAAGAATCATAGTGACTCTTTCCTTCAGCTGTTGGGGAAATTAAATAGGACAATGAATATATTTATATGTAATATATCTAGCTTCATGATGACAGATGGTAGGTACTTTTGAAGTGATTGTTCAATAATGATAATAATAATTTTATTATGTTTATTTTGTGGGCCAGAGAATAAAAAGTTGAGAGAAGTAGTTTACAGAAATTTTTACTAACTTGGGGTAATAAAGAGGAGAGTAAACATGAATTAAGATGCATATTTGAATGATATACATATAGAGATTGTTTTTTAAATGCCCCTGAGTAACTTTAAAATGCACTTACTATTTTATCAAGTAGAGATAGGGACTTAGTGTATGAAAGATATTTAGCTATCAAAATGCCAATAGTTACACGTTCATTATTTGTTGACTAATTGACACTCAGAAGTCTGTGCTTGTTTTGCCCTTGGAAATGTGAAGATGGGTCAAGTACGGCCTTGACTTCCTGAAGCATGCTGTTGAGGGGGACAGAGAATTGGCTTCCAGGACAAAGGCTTTTTCAGGAAAGAAGGGCCTATTATGAGGGGCAAGGTGCATACACACTTTAATTATAAACCTATGCTATAATGCCAAGTGAAATAATTCTCTTATAGAAAAAACCCAAAAATATAAATAAAGAGTAGAATACAAGAAAGATGATGGGGAAGAAAAGGGGAGAACTTTAAAAGTACTTAGGAACAGTTTGTTGCCTTCTTTTTTTTTTTTTTTTTGAGAAGTAAGTATCCCCCCGTGCCTTGTTCTTCTCTGAAGCAGTGCTGTCTCTAAGGTGCATGCCGAGGTCTGTGTCAGGAAGCCCTTGTGGTGTCTTTTGCAAATTCTGAATTGGTAAAGCTTGCGCTTGTAAGATTCTGTTAGGCTAGAAAACTGTGCAGTATTAGTCTGTAGTTTTTAAATGATCATTTACATATTTTGGGATTGCAGAGGAGGACTAGTGCCACACAGTACAGTAGGGCATAAGGTAAACCCGCAGTCCTTGTCCACCAGCCCTCCCTCGGCTTCTCTTCGTGAACATGTAGTGAGAATGGAGAGCAGAGGCCACATCACCTGCTGAGTTCTGTGTCTGGGACTGAGGTACGGAAAGTTGTCATTTTGCGCTATTCCTAGCTGTGTGGTTCTAAAAGCAAGTAGGCCGGGGCAAGCTCAGTGACTAGAGCCTGGCCTAGGAAGCTGGAGGCCCTGGGTTCAGTCCCTCAGCACCGTGTAAGAGCTAGGCATGGTGGTACATGGAAGGCCGAGGCAGATGGATTGCTGTCAATTTTATGTCAGCCTGGGCTACATAGTGACTTCAGGACCAGCCTAGACTACAGAATGAGAACCAGTCTCAAAAAAAAAAAAAAGGCAGGAAAAGTCTTTAAATTTTAAAATATTAATTTGTTGATTGTTTTCTTCTCAATCCTTCTTATACTGGAGATTGAACTCAGGGCCTTTGCAATAAGCTTATATCTTCATCCCATTTATTTATATATTTATGAAAAAGGACCTCACAGAATCTCAAAGTTACCCAGACTTTTGATTTCCTGACTCAGCCTCCCAGAGAGCTGGGATGAGAAGCAGGTAGCACCATGGTCAGATTTATTTTTTGTCCTGGGGATTGGACTCAGAGTCTCTCGTGTACTTGGCAAGTGATCTTCTACTGACATTTATCCCGGGTCTTGATACAACTAGCTACCATTTTTTTAAGTGCCTGTGTGTTATAGTGGTATTCTACTTTAATAAGATTATTTCCTTTAATCCTTGTAATGACTCTTTGAGGCAGGTGCTTCATTGTACAGATAAAGAAGTTAAGTCAGATCAAAGTAATTTACCCAAGACCTTACCAGATGTATTGCAAAGTCAGGTTTTGTAACCTTTAAAACTCATTCTGTTTTTCAAAATTTCACATATATTTTAATGTTTTGATTGTATTCTGAAACCATTTTTATTTAGAAATACTTTGACTTTCAAGGTAGGCAGGCCTTTAGTCCCAGTCCCGTGGGAATGAGGTAGGATAATGTCAAGTTTGAGCCCAGTTTGGGCAACTGGGGAAATAGTTTAGGGTGATGACTATAGATTTGATTTCCAGTACTAAGAAAAAAAAAAGTTGACTTACAAATTTGCAAAATCAAAGAATTCCCATTGTCATTTTCCCTAAACCATAATAAAATCTTTACTTTTTGTTTTTGTCTCTGATGCTGGGGATTGAACTCAGGGCCTTGTGCGTGCTGAATTTGTACTTACATCTCCGGTTCCTGGTTTTAAAGCCTGGAAATTAATGTTGATAGAATGCTTTGCGCTAACTTAGAGGCACAATTTGGCAGTTGTGCACTAATATCTTTTTTCTAGTCTAGAATCCACTACAGGATCCTACATTGCATGACAGATCATGTCTCTGTCTCTTCCAGGTGGGATGGTTTCTCAGTGCTTCTAGACCATGGTTTTTTTTGAAGAGTGATAGTTATTTTGTAGACATGCTTAAAATATGTTTAAGAGTTTAGAGTGGGAAGTGGTGGCACATGCCTGTAATTTCTGCTATCTAGGAGGCTGAGGCAGCCTGACAATTTAGTGAGACTCTGTCTCAACATAAAACTAGTAAAGGGGGGAATGCAGCTTAGCAGTAGCTTGTATGTACTTGCCTAGCACGTACCGGGCCTTAGGGTCAGTCCTCAAACTGCAAGGGAAATAAGTTGGGGACGGGGGAGCGTTGGGTTTACAAATAAATTTGAAGTTGAAGTAAGAAGATACTTTTCCTCTGTTGCATGTTTTAATTTTATTTTTAATTTTATGTTTTATGAGAGAGAGCTTCACTCTGTAATCCAGGCTGGTCCTGAACTCACCATGTAGCTAAGGCTGGCCGCAAACTCATGACAGTCCTTCCGCCTCAGGCTCTTAATTTCTGAAATTAGAGACGTACATCACTATGCCTAACTAATTTGTATCTGGTGCTGGGGAATTGAATCCTGGGCCTTGCGTGCTAGGCAAGTGCTTTAACCACGGAGATAGGCCCCAAGCCCTTCTCTGTTTCATTTATCAGCTGTCCCTTTAAAAAAAACTTCAATATGGCATTGATGATTATTGGGGTCTTTTTTTATTGTTTTGTGTTGCTGAGGATTGAACTCTCGTGCATACTGGGCAAGTGTTCTCCCATTGGGGGTTATGCCTCCAGCCTTCTGTTGGAACAGTTTTGAAAGACAGAACTTGATGGACATGGCTGGCCTTCAGAATCCTGGTTTGTCTCTACCTGTAGGACTTAGCAGGATCACCTGGAGTCCCGCCACCCTGGCTTTCCAGATGGCAGCTTCTGGTCTTCATGCCTGGGCTCCGTGTCCTTTGTCTTTCTGCTTCGTCATCGTCCTAAAGTGAAAGCCCAGTCAGCAGCTATTTATATTGCCTATTGACTTAAATATGTTTGGTCTTTGATCCCTGACGTTTTGATTGATCAGTGACTCCTCTGATCTTAATATAAAATAATTTTGCTTTTCTTCTGAGATAGACTATTTCATGGAGTTCATAAAAGGCATTTGGCACAGACCATGATGAGTTTTTTTGGGGGGTGGGGAGATGCACTTAGCTGAACCCTAAATCTCTTCAGCAGCTCCATCTTTTTGCATGCACATATTTGGAAGCTGCCTGGGTCTCAGTTTCCCTTAAAGCTTATAAAACAAACATTTATATGTTAATATGCTAGGCTTATTTTAGTCCTTATAACTTTGCAAGACTATTCAGAAAATCTGTCAGATCACCTGCTTCCTCTGAGAATGCAAAAGTCCCATTTGAAAATTGGTACCTAATGACTTCTTTGAGGCCATTAATGCTTTTTAGGGGGATTTCAAAAGACAGACATTGACTTCTGAGGTTTTTTGAAATTTAACAGTCTCTTATTAACAGGCTTTCTGAGTTATGAGTTTTTCTTCATCAAATAAGAAAGGCAAATATCAAATCTTTAACTCATTAAGCTCCCCTTACAGATGTATCAGATATTATTCCTGTAATTAGATAGACTCAATTTCTTGGCCTTTCACTTTCGTAATGTGTACTTTTGTTTTACGGGACATTTCTGCCCAGTAGCATGCAGTTTTTGACTTCTTTTAACATGTGAAAAACAGATGAGAGCAGAGGTACATGACAATTTTAAGATTTATTTTTTTGTACTGTTACATAGATATAGCATGCACAATGACTTTCACAGTTGATTTATATCTTGGGAAAAGGGAAGGAGTTAGCTTACTTATTCTGTGAAGAAAGTAAAAATCATAAGTAAGATCAAAATGAAGTCAAATTTACCTTGAAAAAAATCTTCTAAATTAGTTCATAAAGTATTGTGTACATAGTTTGTGTATACAGCTTTATGGGATAATAGAGATGATCATGTGGTTTTCGTTTTCGCTTTTGTTGATATGGTGTATTACATTGATTGATTTTTGTATGTTGAACCAACCTTGCATCTCAGGGATGAAGCCCACTTGATCGTGGTGTATGATCTTCCTGATTACTTGTTGGATTGTGTTTGCATTTATGGGATAATAATAATTATTTATTATTGTGGTACTTGAAATTGAACCCAGGAAGAAGAGAACTACATCCCAGCCCAGTTTTTAAATTTCATCTCTGTAGGGGTCTCCCTCCTGCGGAGACCCCTAGAATAGCTGAAGAAGGGTCAGAGGACAAGAGTAACAACACACTCTGGGAGTCGTTTTGTTGTTTTTTAGACTCTTAATTGACTAAACCGGCCCCGTTCCTGTGTTTAAACAAAACACCTGGCTTAAATTACAGTTAGTAACTTTTCTTTGTGGGAAGGCAGGAACTCGGCCAAGGTCAGCGATGCTGAGGCTCTTGGGCCCTGAAGACCCCAACATATCTCGAGATTAGATTGTTCTGTGCTGCCAAGACTGGCCTTGACCTTGTGATCCTTCTGCCTCGCCCTTCTGAATGGCTGGGATTATAGGCATGTACCATCATACATGGGACAGTTGCCAGGAATATTGCGGTTTGTGATCTGCAGAGCTAAGTTCAAGGAAGACAAGAGATTTCAATGGTCATCTGGGTTGTCAGGCCAATTTGGTTCCAGGAGAGTCTCCATACAAGTGTGGAATGGGGAGTGGAGGATGCAATCTCCTATGTGCCTATGTCACATCATTAGGCTTTCAACAAAAGACTCCAAATCTCAGTATTTGTTAGTGTATTTTCTGGTTTGGGGAAAACTGCATGAGTTCATGTACATGGCAGCTAGTATCACATATGACACCCTGCATAGACCCCAGTAGGTGCTCAGTAGGTCATCTGTGAGTCTGATTCTGACCTGACAGGTTCAAGTTCATAGATATGCTGTATTTGAAAAAGTTAAACCTTTCCATCTACTTCTTGTTTCCTCAAGTTGGTGTCCTAGTAGTGACCTTTTCTGAGCATCATGGCCTCTTTGGGTCCCTGATCATCTGACTATATACATTTTTGTGAATTGTCATACATGGTGGTTCACACTTATAATCCTCGTGCTCTGCAGGTTGAATTCAGGATGACTGAATTCAGGGACAGCCTGGACAATAGAGAGAGACCTTATCTCAGACAACAACCAACCAGCCAACCATTCCTCCCCCTAAAAAAACACAAGTAATTAATGTTTTTTAAAATTGAAAATATGAATATTCAAGTTACCACAAGATGGCGTCAGATCATTTCAAGTAATGCCAGGTAGGGGAGCCTGAGTTCAATAACGTCTTTAAAAAAAGAAGTTACCATATGTGCCATTCATGTCATGGTATTTTGCTCTTACACATAAACCCCTAATTTCTTTTACTATTTTTGTATGGAAACTTGAGGCTCATGTTTATTCAACTCCAGAAGTAGTTGTGTAGGAAAATGGCTCAAGTCTTGCAAATGATTATTTGAGTGAACAGTTCATGGTTTCTTGTGTTTAGCTAAAGTGATTTTCATTTTCCTTTCATTTGCAAGCATTGCCTAATAGGTGGTCTTTAAGTTTTGGCAATGCTCCTCTCCATGGCTTTACATCTGCCTGTTGGTGCTCAGCCTGATTCATTTTCTTCCGAGCAGATTTGACATATTTATTCATTGTTGTTTTCTCAAACTAATATGTAAGAAGAGACTACTCTTTTGTTTTATTTTCACTTGATGCCTGGGACAGCATCTGGTATGGCATATACTCAGAAGTTAAATGAACATGCGCTGGAGACTTTCATTATTACTTAAATACTCCATGCCTTAATAAGCACATATTAAAATTGTATAAAAGTATGAAGTATTTGGGTTTATGATCAGTAGGAATTTGAGGCAACTTAGTGTAGTAACCAGAACCTGAAAACCTCTACCTCTATACTTCTCTGGTGATGACATTTTCCATCCTCTTTCATACTTAGTAATCTTCTTTCAACTTAGGGCATATTTATTGTTTATAGTTTTCAATCAGGATGAATTTGTGGCTATTCAGTGAACAGACTGGAAAGTAGTAAAGGACAGAATCTCCTTTTAGTGGACAGATTATAATGTACATGCTTGAACGAGTCAGAGATGCTTGTGACTCTCAGATGAGTCCCTTGCTTTACAGGCGCTGGGAGAAGTGAAAGTCTCCTCAGTGAGTGAACAGAGTATCTACACCCAGTGCTGTGTCATGGACACCTACCTCTATCTCTGAAGGGCTTAACATCAAGAAAGTAGCCATTATACTTTTGAGTATTGAAATGAATGAGTGAATGTTTTCAAAGCAGTTTTGAAAACCATGGTTTTCATTAGTTACCAAGTTCACAGTTGCCAGGATGGAGGTGTGGGTGACATTTGCCAACATGGAACGTGATGAAGCCTCGAGAAAGCTGAAGAGTGGTCAGCTGACCCCTCCACACACTTATTCCTGCATGAAGAAAGGCTATTCTTTAAATTGATCCTGGTGGCCATTGAGATCTATATTCCAGAATGGCTATTGGGTGCCTACTGTGTGCCACTGTGCTGGTCGGTGGACATATTAGATTAACTAAAATATATAACATCCCGGCCCTCACAAGGCTCAAGTTCTAATCTAGTGTTTTTCCTGGAGCCACAGATATCTTTAAGAATGTGTGTGCATACCTGTAATCCTGACTACATGGGAGGCTGAGGCAAGATTAGAAGTTCAAGGCCAATCTAGGTAACTTCGCAAGGCCTTTTTTCAAAATAAAAAGATAAAAAAATTAAGGAACACTGTGAGGCCTTGGTTTCCATGCTCAGTAGTGCCAAAAAAAGTGATGGTAATGGATATCTGTTCTTTCCCCGTTTTCCTTGAAAAATCAATTAGTCATTCAAACTCTCAAACACAGACACTCAGAGACAGACACATTGGGCTATATGTGGCTGTGGCAATTTTGGAGAGAGATCCATACTCGCAGAGTTTTATATTCCATTTCCCAGAATTCAAGAGACTTAGAACTCAAGCACTCCAGGACCCTCTCCAAGACCTTCTCTTCCACATTTCATCCTGTGCTGCTCAGTACCTTGTGATGTCCTGGATGAGAATTTCTGCTCATCTCCTTTTCAAATTTGGTCACATGATGAGGCAAGAAACTTTAGGAGAGAAGAGATCAAGGGGGATTAGCAGACTCAAGTCATCGACCACCTTAGCCTGTGGCTTTGAGGGGACCACTTTGTTTCCTTCACCTCTTTTTTTCTTATCTGAATGATGGACAAGTTTGGATTAGAGTAACAGTTGTAACTTTATGGTGAGTTAGGCTGGTTTAGGGGCTGCGGGGAAAGCTGAGTGGTTACAGTCCTTGCCTGGCAAGCAGAAGGCCCAGGGTTTGATTCGCCAATACCACACAAGCTGGGCATGGCACTCACCTGCAACTCCAGCACTCAGGAGGCTGAAGACGTAGGGTTGCTGTGAGTTGGAGGACAGCTTGGGCTGTGTAGTGAATTCAGAAGCAAACTGAATTACAGAGTGGGAAACTTTGTCTCAAAAAAAAAAAAAAAGGGAAAAAAAGGTAAAAGGAAGGCTGGTTTTGGAGGCAGACAAGTATCGGGATAAATTGTGTTATTCCTATAGGTTACTCATTAGCTACTTTAAGCAAATTCTTTAGCTTGTTAAAGCCTTAGTTTCCATACGTCAAATAGGAAAAAATCACCTATTCTATGGAATGTTTTGGGGAATTAACTGAGAAAATGTGTGTAAATTATCTAGGACAAAAATAGTAGTTGTTATCAACCTTGTCAAATTCAAATTGTCTCTCAAGAATATTTATTCAACAAATTATTGAGCACCTTTTATTTCCCTGGCATGATGTACATCTATGATTATCTTACTGAGATGCTAACCTGGCCAACAGGCTATGGTGCACAACTGAGGCAGTTCTCTCTGTTAACAGTTTTAACTTCTTCGCTCCAGCAGGGGCCAGCTGGGTGATTCCACACAATCTGTTCTTCATTCAGTTTCTATTTCTGAAAAAAAAAGTAGAGAACAGTATCAGTGACCAGTTTACAACACAGTAGCTGTTGGACTTAGATGAGATTGTACAATGAAAGGATTTAGCACAGAGCTTGCCACAAAACACTGTTGATTTGTGTTGGGCTGGTTCAGTATTAATATGATTATTATTAATTAGCTCAAACTTGCTACTTCCGCTCTACCCAAGGATTGGATTTCATTGAGGTTCAGGCGTCTCATTCATCCAAGCCCAACAGGTGATTAAGATCTTGATTTAAAATTGGTCTTTACTTGGAAGTTACTTAGCAACTGTTTATGGGTCCTGCCAAGAGCCATGGTTGCCGCTTTTAGTTTTTCACTTTTGTAGAAGATGAGTGGTAATTTCTCTTTCTCTGTTTTCATTTAGTACCCCAATCCCATGGACAAAAATGTCATCTCTGTGAAAGTTGTGGAGGAAAAGAAAGGTGAGTCCTCTGAATGTGGCCTCACTTTCGTGACGACCCAAAGGGATACTGAATTTTGTAAAAAATATGTGTGTGTACATGCATTGGATGTATATATCATGTTGTCTGAAGCAATTCTCTTGCCACTTTTTAAGCTGATTAATGGACAATAACACAGAACCACATCCAATTGTAACATACAACATTTGGAGGCCCTTAATATGTCCTAGGCACTCTTATGTAGGTAGTAGCATAATTCTTATTTAATGGAAAAAGAAATTAACATACAAAGAGGGTAACTATCCAGGGTCACCTCCCTGTATCTGTATCATACATTCATGTTATTATTTGTAGATGGTAAAACAGATATGATTAAAAATACCTGTGAGATGGGACCATAAAGTGATTAGATTATGGAGTCACAACTTACATTTGGTAATGTGGTTCAGTGTCCACTAGAGAAGGACTTGACAAATGATGCATGATGCCTGTTTTATAAATTAAGTTTTATTGTGATATAGCCATGCCTACTTCTTATTACCTATGGCCTCTTCTCTGTAACAGCAGCGTTGAGTATTTTTTAACTGACCTTATGACCCACAAATCGTGAATTATTTACCTTGTGGTCCTTTTCAGAAAATCTTTACAGACCCCTGCACTGGAGTTTAGGCATCTCTACTGTTGTTTGTCTTTTCTGTCCCCAGTGGATATGGTGCTACTGTCAATATTGACCTTAAGGAATGGTCAGCACAGGAAGTTGTCAATTTGGAGATGGCCTGCTCCTGGTCTGACACACTCTGCAGCCTTCTTAGAAGTCATGAGAAGGTCTTGGGGACTGTGTGTTTCTGAGGCGTCCCCTGTACTTGATAAACATAAAACTTTCTTTTGCTGCTTTGTGACGGTGTTTTCTGCACTCATATATTTAAATTTTTTTCTCATGTACCCATCCTCAGGATAGGAGAAATTTATTATATAACATCAGACAAATTGGATTTCAAGTCTCAGTTAATTTATTATTTATTTTTGAAGTCCTGATTTTTGTTTTCATTTTATGATTTAACTTTTGGAGACTCATTTTCTTCATCTGTCAACTGGAAAATAATCTCATTTTTACAATCAAATGAGAAAATGGCTCGTATATATTAAAGTGGTGTAGAAATGCTCTTTTTAATGTCTGTTGTTTTCAAGGCCATCTTTACCTTTGGAAGTGACTAATCCGTTTTAAGTACGTGTATTGAGATGGCTGAAGGTAATGCCAATGGACAAAGGTCTTATACTGAATCAGCGCTTCTGAGCCGTCAGATGATTCCATCAGGGGTCTGGACTCCAGTAGCCAGAGAAATTCCAACGGGGTTGGAGAAACTGTACAGCTATGTGGCCAAGACCCATGAATTCTGAGAGTAAATGACAGCACTTTGGAGTTTGTCTTTTTCTCTGCCTCTGCCTCTGTCTCTCATCTCTGTTACTCTCCCTCTCTCTCTCTGTCAGCATTGAGGATTGAACCCTGGACATTCACAAAGCCTACATCCACAGCTCAGTTTTTAATTTTGATTTTGAGATAAGGTCTTGCTAAGTTGCCAAGTTACCTAGTCTCAAACTGGTGTTGCTCCTGTCTCAGCCTCCCAGAATGCTCAGATTATAGGCCTGTACCACTGACTTCTTTTCCTTTCTCTCTTTCTTTTTGTCTCTTTCTCTTTTACTTTTTTAGCATATTGGCCATACATAATAATAACAATCAGCTTGACAAATTGTTGTTTATTTACATCTTGATCAGTTTTACTTCCCTTCTCCCTTCACATCCCCTCCCCCTCCATCCACTTTTTTTTCTTTATAAAGTCAATCTTCCTTCCGTCGTCAGATTTGGTTTTCTCATGTTAGAGACCATGTGATAATTAACCTTTGTGTCTGATTCATTTTGCTAAGCATAATGGTCTCAAAGTATATCTGTTTTCCTACAAATGACTCAGTTTTATCTTTCTTTAGGACAGGGTGGTACTTCGTTGTGTAAATATACCACATCTTTATCTTTATCTGTTCGTCTGTTGATTGGTGTATTGACTTTGTTCAAGATTTATTTATTATAAGCTTTTACCCACTATAAACATGGGTATGCATGGATCACTCTTGAATGATGATTTTTAACTCTTGGAAAAAATCCCAGAGTAGGTATAACTGGGCCACATCGGATATCTGTTTTTAGTTTCTTGAGGAATCTCCATACTGTTATCCTTAATGATTGTAACAGTTTACAATCCTATCAACAATGTAGAGGAGTTCCTTTTCCCCCCACAACCTTTTCAGCATTTGTTGTTTTTTGGGTTATTGACACCAAATATTTTTACTGGAGTTAAATGGAAACTTAATGTTGTTTTGCTTTGCATTTCTCTGATGGTGGAAGATGCTTAACATTTTTTTTCATGTAATTATTGTCCACTCAGACTTCTTCTGAGAACTGTTTATTTATATCAGTTGCCCATTTTTGATCAGATCTTTTCTTTTAGAAGGTCTAACTTTTTTTAGTTCTTTGTATATTCTAGGGAATGGTCCTCTGTCCAAAAAGTAGTTGGCGAAATGTTTTTCCATTTTGTAGATTCTCTTTTCACTCTGTTGCTTGCTTCCTTTGCTGAGCAGATTTTAATTTGATATAATTCCATTTGTTAATTCTTGTCTCATGTGCATTGGGTGTTTTATTGAGAAAGTCCTTGCCTGGGCAAGGACTATTCAACGACCTTTCCTGTTTTTTCCTTCTAACAAATTTGGAGTTTCTGTTTTAATGTCTAGGTCTTTGATCCATTTTGATTTGATCTTGGATACATTGTGGAAAGATGGGGATCTAGTTTCATCCTTCTGTGTGGGGCTAACCAGTTTTCTCGGCACCATTTGTTAAAGAGGTTACATTTTCTCCAGTGTATATTTTTATAGCCCCTTTGTTGAAGATTAGATGGCTGAAATTTCATGGGCTTATCTCAGCAACCTCAGTTCTGTATTTTGTGCCAATACTATGTAGTTATCCGTTGTTTTGTGTAATAAACTTGATGTCCAGTATTGTGATGCCGTCTGCTTTTGCTTTGTTGCTTAAGATTGTTTTGGCTATCTTCTGGTTTCCTGTAAATTTTAGGATTTTTTTTTTTCCAGTTCTCTGAAAAATGATGTTTGTAATTTGATTGGAATTGCATTGAATCTGTGTATCAGGTAGTACGGGCATTTGGACAGTATTGGTTCTGCCTATGCAGGAACAGAGGATGTCTTTCCATTTTTTAATCTTTCTGGTTTCTTTTTTAGAATATTATAGTTTTCAATGCAGAGTCCTTCACTTCCTTTGTTAGATTGTATCCTAGGTATTTAAATTTCTTTGAGATTACTCTGAATGGTATTGCTTCTCTGATCTCTTTCTGTATGTTTTTATTGTTGCTGCAGAGGAATAATGCTGTTGTTTTTTGTGAATTGATTTTATATCTTGCAACGTGGATGGATTTGTTATTAGTTGTAAGAGTCTTCTGGTGGAGTTTTGGGATCCTCTATGTAAAGGATCGTGTCATCTGCAAATAAGGGTAGCTTGACTTCTTCCTTTCCTAGGTGTAGTCCCTTCCATTCTGTTGCCTGATTGCTCTGGCTAAGATTTCAGCACTATTTTGAATCCTCTTCAGGGTTCTTGAATTTTTTGGAATATAGATTTTCAAAATAATTTTCTATAATCCTCTGTTTTTCAACAGTGTCTGTTGTGATTTCACTTTTTTCATGTCTAATTGCATTGATTTGAAATTTTTCTTTCTTTTATTGAGTTTGTATAGAGGTTTATCAATATTATTCATCCTTTAAAGAACTGACTCTTTGATTTTTTGATTTTTTTTTTGTTTCAATTTCATTAATCTCTGCCCTGATCCTTATAATTTCTTTCTTCTCCTGCTTTTGGATTTGGATTGTTCTTATTTCTCTGGACTTTGAGCCATATCATTACATTATTTATTTGAGACTGGTCTGTTTTTTTCATATGTGCATTCATAGCTATAAATTTCCCTCTTAGTACTGCTTACATTGTGTCCCAGAGATTCTGGTATGTGTTTGCATTGTCATTTGATGTTAGGAAGGTTTTGATTTTTTTCCCTGTTTTTTTTTTCTGTGATTTATCTCTTGTTCAGTAATGTATTATTTAATCTTCTTGTATTTGTATAATTTCTGTAGTTTCTTTTGCTGTTGATTTCTAGTTTCATTCCACTATGATCTGAAAGTTTCAGGGAATTATTTCAGTTCCTTGTATTTATTTAAGCATATCTAATGACCAAAAATATGATGTATTTTAGAAAAAGTCCCATATGCTGCTGAGAGGAAAGTATATTCTGTTGATGTTGGATGGAACAGTCTGTAGATATCTGTTAAGTCTATCTGTTCCATTGTGTGATTTAGCTCTGATGTTTCTTTGTTGATTTTTTTTTTTTTTTGTCTGGTTGACCTGTTTATTTGTGAGTGTGGAGTATTGAAGTCCCCTAGTATGATTGTATTCGGGCCTATTTGGCCCTAATGTCTAGTAGTTTTTATTTTTATGTAACTGGGTGCACCAATGATGGGTGCATATGTGTTCATGTTGGATTGTTCCTTTTACCAATATGTATTACCCATATTTGTCTTTTCTGATATGTTTTGGGTTTGAAACCTGCTGTTTCTGAGAGTAGTATAGCTACTTCTGCTTGTTTCTGGGATCCAGTAGCATAGAGTTTTAGATTCTGTCCTTTCACCTTCAGTCTTTGGGCCTCTGATGGCAGAAGTGTGTCTCTTGCAGGCAGCAAATAGTTGGGTTTTTTTGATCCTATGTTTCAGTCCGTGTCTTTTGATTGGTGAGTTAAGACCATTAGCATTGAGAATAAATATTGTAATATTTTTACTGAATTCTGTCATTGTCTTCTTTTTCCAGTGTTGGTTTTTTATTTTATTTTATTTTTTCCTTTTTGTAATGCCTTTTGTGTTGATGTTTTTTTCTGAGTGCTTTGGTGCTGCTCTTCTCTGTCTAAGATTCCTTCAAATATTTTCTGTTACATTGGGCTAGTGGTTGTAAATTTCTCTACTATTTCTTTGTCATGAAAATTTTGACTTCTTCATTTTTCAGGGATAATTTTGCTAGATACAACAACCTTGGCTGACCCTTGCTGCCTTGTAATGCTTGAAAGATTTCATTCCAGGGTCTCCTGGCCTTTGAAGTTTGCATTGAGAAGTCTGTAGTTATTTGAAATGGCTTGCCTTTGTAGAGTGATGTCTGTTTTTCTCTTACTGCCCTGAATATTCTTTCTTTGTGTTGAATTTCTGAGATTTTGATTATGATGTACTATGGTTAGGTTCTTTTCTGATCAAGGTTACATGGTGTTTTATAAGCTTCTTATTCCTGAATATTGATTTCTTTCCCTATAGTAAGGAAATTTTCTGCCATGATTTCAGTGAACAAATTTTTTTTAGATCATTTGTGCTGTCTTCTGTTCTTTCTGTCACACCCATAATTCTGAGGTTGGTTTTCTTTGAGTTATTCAGCAGCTATTGTATCCAGCTACCTTGCTCACTTCTGATTTGGAGTCATCCCTGACTGCAGCATTTAATTTATTAACCTTATCTTCAGATTCAGAAATTATGTCCTCACAGTGCTCAAGCCATCTTCCCTTGCTTTCAAATGCATTTTTCATGTCTTGAATTTCAGATAGATTTGTTTTTTGATTTTCTACTTCTCTACCAAAATGTTCCTTCATATCTAGCATTACTGTATTTACCTCAGCCAGTTTTTTATTTGCGTCTTCTCTAATATCAGTGAAGTTTATTTTTGTTCATTAAGTAAATTACTCTTTAAGCTCACTAATAATTTCTTGCATTTGTTTAAGTATGTCTTGTTTGAACTAATTGACTGTTTGGTCCACTTGGTTTTTTGGACTTCCTTTCTTACAGGTTCCACTGTTTCAGGAGCTGCAGCATTATCTTCTGGGGAGTCAGGCCTTTTTGCATGTGTCCTTCTAATGATTTTATTAGTGAGGTACTTTAATGGCCTAGCTGAGACATTTTTTTGAAAGTATATGAGGGTGTGGGGTGAGGGAAGCTGAAAGTCCTCTCGGTTCTGTGCTGGGAGTAGGCAGCAAGGGGGACTTAATAATAGTCCAGTGGTTTCTAAGTGTCTTGGTCCACCCAGCCACCTCAGCAAAGCTCTCCTGTCTGTCCTGGCTTCCTTCCCCCAGGGTGGGATCCCTGCCCTCTGTGGCCCTACTGCAGTCCAAACTGTTCAAGAGGTTAGTGGCCTTTGTTCCTTTTCTAACACTGTCTCTTGTGCCCCATTTGCCCTGGTGTGTGACTCTTCTTTGGCTTCTTTTACCCAAAACAGTTCAGGTTCTTTTCAGTGTGGTTCCTGTCTATATCATTTTCTACTATGCTCAGATCTGCTTCTCCTGAGGTGGTCTCCTGAGCTGCAGGGAGGCCTTTTCAGGGGGAAACTCAGAGCATTTGAGTTTGTACTACCTGCAGGTTTTTTTCAAGAGAGCCAGCTGCCATTAATTCCTGTGGTTCCTGGCTCTAGGCTTACCTCCTTCTGTGGCTGCTGCTGCTCTCTGCTGCCGCTTATGGCCCTTCCTAGATGGCCTAGGGTGGCTGTCTGGGCCATTGTGTTCTTCCGCCTCTGACTCATCTTCAGAGTTCCAACATTTCTGTAACCTCCTTTCAATCCCTGGAGCTCTCCTTCATGTCAAGCTAAGTTGAGCAGGAATTTTTTTCTTTGAGCTGTATATCAACTTTTTTCGATGAGCCTATGAGGATCTTCTGAGCAGGATTCCTACTCTCCTACTCTCAGGTCTCTCTCTTTCTCTCACTCTCTTTTTTTTTCCTGGAAACTTGTCTCTAAAATAGAATCATTTCAGTCGCAGGTGGTCATCTCTGCTATGAGACAAGAATATAGATAATCTATTAATTATACCTTTGAGCTTTATATTCAGAAATCTTTGCTTCAAAGTCTGATACCGGAAGAGGCAGAATCACATTCTTCATCTTATTGTTAAAAACTTCTCTTTTTTAAGATTTGAGTTTTTGGACTTGTTAAAACATTGTCTTTATTGGACATAGGTATTGTTAATTTACAGTAACAAATAATATGAGATTCTTCTATCCTTGACTTTAAGATATGTGTTGAGCATATTGTATTGTGGTTTTTATGTTCATTCCGTGGTCACAGACAAGGAGCATCTTTGATTTGGCCCAGAAAGATGATGAAGGAAATTGAGCTTTGGGTTAAACATTTTCTTTAGGAACCCTACATATAGACATTTGAGATGGGGTTGGGATTTAGCTCAGTGGTAGAATAGTTTCACCTTGGGTACCCAAATCCTTGGCTTCAATCCTTTGCACTGCACAAAAAGAAGAAGAAAAAAATTGAGATGTTGAGGTTGACCTTAAAAGCTTTATTGATATTAACACATGAATGTTTTTTCTCGATTATTTTTAACGTAAAAATTTCTTTTTCTAGATGCATCAACTGGAATTATCTATAGAAAGAGAATTGCAATCTGTCAGAATGTGGTTCCAGAAATTTTAAGGAAGGTAAATTCATTTTGAAATTTTATCCCAGTGGGTATACCATAGTGTAATTTTAACAGTCATGGACAGAGACAGCATTTGCTGATGTCAAGGAACGTTAGGATTTTGTGCTTTTCCCACTTCATAGCTCTTCAAAGGAAGAAAGCTTTTTCTTTTTCTTATCCAAGCCACTTTTCTCAGATATCACTGGAGCTACTTTGTTTCTCTCATCTGTGGAGGGTTCTTAATGGACAGAGATGAATATATGATGATTTTAAAGAAGAGATGAATCTATAATGATTTTAAAGATACTGTCAGCATTTTTCATGAAGTAACTATCTTTTCTAATCTGTCAGTGGTTAGAAATAACTCAGATAAAAATGATTAGAAGTGAAAAGATTGTAAATATGTAGCCTGATTTTAAGTACAGATGCTAAAATCTTCAGTTTCTAAATCACTGTTAGGTATATATTATTTCTGAGTGTCTAATGTTGTTAATGCTTTGTGTCTTTTTGTGTTTGTTTCTGTAAAAACAGTATTATTCATAATGAAATCTTCATGATAGCATTGTTTTCTCTCTTTGAAACTTTTAAGCACTCTGATGATTTTTTGTTGGAAAAAGGTAAGTGAAAATTTATAATTGCATTATTTGAACTGTCGAGGGATTTTTGACAAGAGTCTTTTTAAAATTGTTTGGAAGTAAGAGATTATATACCTTAAAAAATGTCTCATATGATTGTTTCAAACCAGAAGAGGTTCTGTGTGTGATGTAGAACTCAGCTTGGCTCCTGCTGATTAGCTTTCAAATTAAATTGCTGTGCTGTATGTAGAAAAATGGCAGCTTTCATCACTTCCTTATTGTGGATTAAAAGACTCTGTCATATTCTTAGTGGAAAGAAAGCTAATATGTCAATGAAAATGAACTTCCTTTTATTTTCCAGATGGTAAATGTGTCGCACTGTAGCAGCAAATTATTACTGGCTTTTTCCAAAGAGTGCGTACCCTGCCTTTGCCCTACATACACACTTTGAATCTATTATTTAAAAAGGCATTCAACTTTGTCTTGTATCTCAATTCTTAAATAATTTAAGGATACTTCTGACTTGTACAATTTGCCTTTGTAGTTTCCCATGTCTTCTCCACCTAGGAAAGCATACATTTTTAGGTATTGGCCAGGGTTTGAATTGAAGAAAAATTTTAGGTGATAATGTTCTGCATATGAGCCTGTACGTGGGCCTGATCAGCATCCGTCAATTTAAGAAGGCCATAACCAGCCTTAGCAGAGATGCAAAGGAGGCTGATAATCTGCTTGGTGTTTAACAGGGAAATCAGGCCAAGGACTGTATGGCGTACCTAAATCCTGGGCCATTTGCATGTCCTCATCAGCACTCAGTAAGGTCATAGTATGTTTGATTATTAAAGACTGATGGTCATTGGCGCGCTGTCATTCACACATTAGGAGCTCTGTTCTTCCTTATTTTCTAAGACAGAACACTGCTCAGGAGGCAGTTGATCAGTAGCTTGTTCTTCCTCAAATAAGAAAGCCATCTTCACCTTGTTGGACAGGTGAGCATTTTAAAGGTGCCAAGTATCCAGTTAGAAGAAGAATCATGGCTTAACCTCCAGGAAAGAAACATGGCCATACGGAGTCACTGCCTTACGTGGACACAATACGCGTCCATGAGGGAAGAGTCTGTCTTCAGGGAAAGTATGGAAAATCCAAATTGGTAAGATCACGTGTGTGTGTGTGTACATGTGCATGTGTGTGTGCTTTGAATGCAGAATATACATAGGAGCATTTGTGTTAATCTGTAATCCTGTGTTTATGACTTCTGTTCACAGCTCACATAAATTCCACATTATTATTATTTTTGATCATATAAGGACTAAATGAATAAATTTGCTGTTTTGGAGAGAAAAATGACAGAATTCTCTCCGACCACCCTTTCTAATTCTGGTATCGTCACCTGAGGTGAACATGATCATTTTGCCGAATATTTTTAACAGATCTTTAATAGATACCTTAGTTACTTGTAGCTATACTCATTGAGTCCCTATTATACATTTTTGTATCTTTGTACATGATTTTATGCCATGTAAATTATTGGTGCTTCTTTACTTACATTTTCTTCTGCATTTTATTCATTTGATACATATATAATATCTGTCTCTCTATAGGGTTATTCCTTTGTATTGATGCATAAGATTCAGTCCTGTAATTATACTACATCTTATTCAGATACTTCCTTCTTGATAGTCATTCACATAGTATCTAGTTTATCTTATTACAGGCAAGGATATAGTATTATTAAGTGTGTATTGCTTATATATAACCTTTTGTGCAATATGTATTTTTCTAAGTAGAATTTTTAAATGGTAGGCTTGTTGAGATATTTAAATACAATAAAGTTTCCTCTTTATATAGTTCTGTGAGTTTTGACAAACGTATACAATTGTGTTACTATAGCCACAATTAACCTGTTGAAATTAAGGTGTATTTAAAAGTTAACTATTTCAAGACAGTTCAATGGGGAAAACCAGTTCACATACAATTATTCTAAGACAATTGAGTATCTGTGTGTAAAAGAGTCAAGTTGAACCTCTAACTCACACCAAACATAAAATTAATTCAAAATGGATCAAAGACGTAAATGAAAGAATTAAATTTATAAAAATATTTAGAAGAAAACATAAGTGCATTTTTTCCATTTTTTAAGATTAGGCAATAGTTTCTACATAAGATATCAGAAACTTGAGCAAAAATTTCTGACAGATTTGGAGACCAGGAAGTCAAGATACAGGTACTGGCAAGTCTGGAGATTGCTGAGAGCTTGCTTCTTGATTTGCAGATGACTATCTTTTGTTATATCCTTATATTGTGAACAACATAATTCTAGTCTTTTACTCTTATAAGGTCACAAATTCCATGAATGGGGCTCTACTCTTGTAAGGTAAACCAGTTATTGCCCAAAAGCCCCATCTCATAATACCATCCCATTGTGGACCAAGATTTATGGGCTAGGGGGCTAGCTCAGTATAGGAGTGCTTGCCTAGCATGAGTAAGGCCT